>PITA01000542.1:0-264463 GCA_004023965.1 Spilogale gracilis
AGGTCACAAGTAGGCAGAGAGGCAGGTAGAGAGAGAGGAGGAAGCAGGCTCCCCGCTGAGCAGAGAGCCTGATGCGGGCCTTGATCCCAGGACCCTGAGATCATGACCTGAGCTAAAGGCAGAGGCTTTAACCCACTGAGCCACCCAGGCGCCCTGGTAGAAATTTCTTGTGCTTCTGTCACTGTTGTGATGTTTATTACAGTTTGTTGAAGGAAGGAAGGGAGGGAGGGAGGGAGGGAGATGGAAGGAAGGAAGGAAGAAAGGAAGGAAGGAAGGAAGGAAGGAAGGAGGGAAAGAGAGAGAGAGAGAGAGAGAGAGAGAGAAATAAAGAGAAAAAAGAAAGAATTTTATAGATATCAGATTTTTCTCCAAGCTTTGAGTAACCAGGTATTTACTCATCTGAGTATTAAAGAACAGCTTCAAAGGTATTTATATTTATTAAGTAGATCTAAAGTACATACAATAACTAGAAACAGGTTAAATTTAACTCTACTGTACTGATTTTATTAGCTATGAGTAATTTAGAAACAAAGACTAGTATGGGTAGAAATTCAGTATCATGGAAAAGAGCCTATGTTCACCCTTGAACTCTTATTATTTATTGTTTAGTAACTACTAAGGAAGTTTTATAAAAATTTATTTATACAAGTGATAGTATATTATACTTTGAGTAGGTCAGCAATCCCACTGGAGTGTGATCCTTCTCAGACGTGATTGAATCTTATTTTTATCCCAAGGAGCCGGTCTAGTGATAGTTACATAGCAGGTATACCATGAATATTTGATGAATAAAGGTATGAATCAATGTAAGAGAATTTGCTTTTTGTTAGATTACAAGACAATAATCACATGCTTTGAATCAATAGCATACTAATGTTATTTGGGTCATTTCTTTCAATTAAGGTTTTCATGGTAGTTGTGGCAGACTTTAAATTCCAAAGATGACCTTAACAAACTCCCGTCCTACATGTGATGTCATGTGATCTTGTCACCCCCTCACCATGTGATTAAGTCCATTTTTCCACCTCTGGAATGTGGGCAGGCCCTGGGACTTCCTTGACCAAGAGATGATGGCAGATTAGCACTGGGTGGAGAGAAAGTCCAAACAACACTGAGGTGCTAGATGTATGAATGAAGCATTGATCTTTAAATGGATCCTCTGGCTCTACTAGCCCCACACAGATCTAAGACCAATATTTAACTGAGTCCTTCTTAAATTTCTGACCCCCAAATCACAAGTACATAAAATGGTTGTTTTAAGACACTGAACCATACTGTATAGTTTGGTACACAGCAACAGATGACCAGAATATTAGCAGAGAGCTTCTACGTTGTCAAACACATTGATCAAAAACAGTCTTGAACTTGCAGAGTCATCATCAGGCTGATTTGCAAGATAGTTGGTTTCTTATAGCTGTTTGTTATAAAAGAAGGTTGAATGTTTTCTCAGGGCAATCATCAATTTGCTTGGCATCCTGAAGAATGACCTGCTAAATGCTATTTCTAGGAATCAAGAAATAGTAGCAGTGATCTTTCTCTTGTTCAGAATCTGAATAACTTAATAATATCATACATATTTGTCTTACAGATCATATCTATCCCTTCTGTCTTCTTTGATTTAGTTTAGAGCTTGATGGTCAGGGTCATCCCAAAGGGATTAGCTGTCCTATTTTAGATGTCGTATGATCATCCTTCAAGTAATATGTCCATAATCCCTGAAGTTTTTTAAAGTACATTAAAATCCATTTGTTATTTACTCCTCACAACATCATTTTAAATACTATGTATTATTTCATCGAAGAGACATGAATACAGCACTAATGTACGTCAGGGAAATTTCTAGGCTAGCTTGTGAGGATAGAAACATAACCACAACACAGCAGTGCCCTTAAGAAGCCCATAATTTACTATTTCTACTTACTAGGTGTAGTGCGTGAAGTTTAGAAAGGGGTAAAAACTCAAATTCAGGTCTTTGAATTCCAAATTGTATGTTCCTTTAACTTCAGCACAATACTTTCTAATTTGGGTCTTCGTGTTCACAAAATGTCTCACACATGTTATTTCAATTAATCCTCATGATAACCTTATAAGACAGTTAGTAATTTCCTTTTCTGAGAAAAACGAGGTAATTGAAGTGAAGTGTTTTTCCTAAGATTTGACAAATAATAAGGAATACAGCTGATGCTTGAAATTAAGCCTCTTGACTGAGAACCCTGCTGCTATACCTGTATGTCACAGCTGGCTTCCTAGAGCAAGTAAAAGTGGTGGCTAAAATCTAGGTTAGACTCGAGGGTAGCAGATCATGAACACAGTTTGCCTAAAGGTCAGACAACCTTCTCACTTTTTGACCTTCGGCATGTTACTTAACTTCTTTGTGCCTTCAGTTTCACATTTATCATAAATTTACCTCATGAGATGATTATAAGGGTTTACTGAGCTAATGTAAAATATTTCAGTGAACATAGATATACTTTAATAAATATTAGTTATTATTATTTCAGGACTATGAGGTCCACATGAACACATATTGTGAAGATTTATCCATTTCACTGGGAGGTATATAGTCACCATGAATTGAGAAAGCTATCATTTATCAATAGAGCTTGGGACATTGGGAAATTGCTCAGTCTCTGGGTTTTACTCAGAGGCCTGCTGTTCTATATCCATAGATCAAACTCAGGAGCCAAGATCAGGAACCAGATTGGAAAGGGAAGTATGGAGTGGATTCTGCTTGGGCAGAAGAGAGGCAGTGGAAAAGAGGCATTTATAAGGAAAAAAAGGTGGACCTTCCAAGGTATAGTGGAAGGAGAAGCCAGGAAGTTTTGAATTTTCTAAAGCAACCAGAGCAGCATAGGGACATAGTAATGATCTTTTCTCTGTGCGCATATGTCCCTGGGATTCCTCTTTTTATAAAAATACCAGCCCGATGGGATTAGGGCCCTAGCCTTATAATTTCAGTTAACCTTAATTACCACCTTCAAGGTCTCATCTCCAAACAGTCACATGGAGGGTTAGGACTTCAATCTGTGGTTATTGGGGGGGGGGGACACAATCAGCCCATATCAGGGTATAAAGAGTTCACTTAGCCCGTTTAACTGATGATTGTGACGATGACATTTCTAAGGTTTGACTCTCTAATGCAGGTATTGCTCTGATGTATGTCTGGAACTGAAATTGGAGAGGGGGATGAAGAGATAGAACCAGGGACCTCTCAACATTTGCTGCTACCGCCGAGCCCAGCATGGACCATATCTTTACATTATTGCCTTTTACAATCACTTGCCTTACACGAGAGCCGTCAAAGTCAAAGAGCCGCAGCACACTAGTTGTTTTTATCAAAAGATCTGCAGTTTCCTTCCTCTGGGTTGCCACCACACAGTACAGGTGCCACAATGGGAAGGAAGATTTGACACACCTGTGTGTTTGCAATATGTAACCTTTAAGAAAGACTAGCAGTGTGAACAATCAGCTAGTTCTATTTTAAAAAAATTAAAATATTTTATTTATACATTTGTCAAAGAGAGAAAGAGAGAGACAGAGGCAATCACAAGGAGAAGCAGGCTCCCTGCCAAGCAAGGAACCTGATGTGGGACTCAATTCCAGAGCTTTGGGATCATGACCTGAGCTGAAGGCAGACACTTTACTGACTGAACCACCCAGGTGTCCCTGCAAGCTCTTTTTAGACAGGCATGAGTGAAGTTATCACTTCTATGTGGCAATACAGATTTCCCCCACTGTCTGGAAGTAGAGTGTTCCTATGAAACCATTCAGAAGCCAAAGAAGCAATTACCATTAATTTATACGGAAAAACTTGGGGCCATTCCCAGATTCAAAAAAATTACCTATCTTAGACTTTTCTGATACCTTAAGATACATCTCGCTAACAGATGCACCAAATAAATTGGAGAAAGCATGGATGCTCACAGACACAGTTTGAAGCCCCAGCATCTTGATGCTGAGATGCTCAGTGTCTTTCCCAGGGAAGGAGGTTTGTGGTGCCCCTCTCACTGCTGGGGTGCCTACTGCCTCTATCATGGCCCACTTCAAAACACATGCTGCATGCTACTTTTTGCTTTCTCCTTCTTCTTTTAATAAAAGTGAAAATCTTCTTGGGAGTTCGGTTAGCAAGAAAAGTGTGAATGGAGGTCTTTCATAAAAGCCAAGTGTCTTATACAAACTTCTGAAAAATGAGGGATACCCGTACTGGGAAATGCCCTATCATGAATTATATTTCTCATTCTGTTGAAAAACATATTAATGTACCCTCCCTTCCCAGAGCTGATTGAAATCCCTATCCCTTCTGGAAGAATCTGAAGCCCGCAGGCAGGTGAAATGCATGCCTTGCAATTGCCATTCTGAGTGCCTTCTATCCTTGTGCCAGCTCATATCAGAAATTGTGGGATGCGGCATTCTGGCTTTCTGCTGCTGCTACATAGGCATTATGTGGGATGCATGCTAAATATTGCCAACAACTTGTCCCCAAAGAAGCTAGTAGTAATCACAAAAAAAACCCCCTCTGTTATTTTATGTTTTCTAATGCACATTGACTCCAAAACGATTGTCATACCCTATCCAGACTGCTTTTCCCTATGCACAATTTTTGAAAAAATTACAAGGGCAAGCTATGTTGCATTTGTTCTGAAATTTAAATGATGGAGTGAATGTAATAGGGTACTCTCCTTCAAAGAGACATTAGAGTACTTTTTTGGGGGGGTTGTCTGGTCACTAACTTAAATGATTGATGTGCCATATCTTTTGCTCTGGTTCTCATTCATACTCCTTGGACACTGGTGCCGACTCTACTCCAGTAGAAATCAAGACATTTTTCAACTGGGAATTTCCAATTCAGAAGTTGTTTCTAAAGCTAATTTTAGCATATCCACTGAATAAATACTAGGCCTATATTTCTCAAAACTTAAGTACTTTTAACATATATGCAGGTAAGTGAAGGAGGCAGAGGAAATAAAGCATTCATAGCAATAGATAGGAATATAAAAGCTAGGCAACAGTGTGCACTGAATAGCATAAAACAATTTTCTATTCCAACCATACTCCAACCACACCTTAGACACCCCAGTGCATTCAGATATCCTAATGTTTCCAGTTGTTCATTCTGAGAGATAAAAAGGGGAAAAAGTAAAGAGGTAACCTTTATCACAACAATTACAATAGTAACAAGCTCCATATTTAATTCATTTTACTTGGGTACATTTTCAGCATATTTATTGAGCATCCACTATATTCTATGAATTCTATGGAGGACAGGAAATATAGGGATTGACAAGACAGAACAATGCACTTGACTGTGCAAAGTTTATAGTAGAGCAGGGGTATAGACATGGGACAAGTCATTTTGCTGTGATGTTAAGTGCCAGTGAAGTTTAAGGAGCTATGAGAACATGGAACAGAGGAAATTAACTTCTTTCTGGGGTTAAGAAAACATCTTAGTTCCATTCTTGGGAAGCTATCCAAGGGCACCTGGATTGATATGTTTCTCTACCTTCCTTGTACATCTGAGATAGTTGCAGGCCCAGTGGGTATGGGGGTGTGAGGGGGAATCCCTTGCAGTGCCTTATCCCAGGGGAGATTTACTCAAAACAGAGTCGATTGTCCATTCTGGTCCCAAAACCTCCACATGTCTCCTGGGGCTCTACTTGTTAACGGCCCCTTCCTGGTTGGTTATCTCTTAAACTCCAGACTGGCAAGTTCTCACACTGTTAGGAGTGAGTTGGCCAGTTAAGTAATCAGGGCTGAGGTCCTCAACAAGAAAAGATGGAGTCAGTACGGCTAAGATCAAACAGCACTGACGTCCTGTTCTGCAGCTTAGAGAGGACGGCACTGACATTCTGCTTTGCCGCCTTTGCTGAAATGACTTCTGCAAAACGTTCTCAAATAAGATGATTAGCCACAAAGAATTTGTCACTATCACAGGCAAGGGGCGAGTCAGAACTAAGCCTTCAGATGTCAGCAAAGAAAAGACCATAAGCATGTTGACATTAACCTAATAGGTATACAGACAGGTGACCAAAGCCCTGATGGGCATGGCTCAGCACACCCTGACTGCTGAGAACAGTTCCACAAAGAGCTCATAAAAGCCTCTAAACTTAGGAAATCCAGGGTTAACCCTCTTGGGTCCCTCTCCATTTCTGGGAGGTTTATACTAATAAATTTTGCTTTGCTGCTTACTGCTCTTCATCTGGTCAACCTCTTCATTTTTTGGCTTGGTGTGACCAAGAACCATAAACACTAAAGAGAGAGAGTTCCTACAATATTTTTAGTATGAAACATGGGGAGAGAAGGAGCTTGATTGCCTTAGAGGACTTTGACGTTAGACAATTCTACCATTGCTTTGTGAGCCCATGGAGCTCCATGTTTGGGTGGAATGCCCATTTTTGACCCAGTACTGGAGTAAGAAGAAAAGAATTTGTAACATTTTGCCCAATTCTAAAGAAGAAATCTGAGAATGGCAGACATGAGGAAGATGATCTTCGTTACAAGATCAGAAGAACAATGCTACTCTCTCCTTACCCTGCTTCACATTCCTTCATTGTGTTCATCACTCTGTAATATCATACTATGTATTTACTCATTTTTGTCTGTCTCTTTCAGTAGAGTTAACTTCCAGGGGGATCAGGAAATTTGTTTTGTTCACTGCCATGCTTGAAAGACCAAAACAACTTCCTAAAGTCAGTGGTCAATAGCATTTCTTAAAGGATGCTTAAACAATTAGAACAGGGGCACCTGGGTGGCTCAGTCATTAGGTGTCTGCCTTCAGCTCAGGTCATGATCCACGAGTCCTGGGATCCAGCCCTGCATCGGGCTCCCTGCTCTGCGGGAAGCCTGTTTCTTCCTCTCTCTCACTCCTCCTGCTTGTGTGCCCTCTCTAGCTATGTTTCTCTCTGTCAAATAAATAAATAAATAAATAAATAAATAAATAAATAAATAAAATCTTTAAAAAAATTAGAACACTCAGGCGGTATGCATTTTTCCCCTCCAATACGCAAAGGTTTCCAACATTCCATACAAGATCTAATCTCTAGGATTTAAATCTTAATTTTAAGGCAATTTGCAAGTTTAATAGTAATTGGTCCTTTCTTTGCCCAAAGTTTCACTGTATATGTGCTATGATTATTATTAAGAAGCACTTTCTAAAGCTATGAAGAGTGCTTTTCACTGGATAAAATGAATTCAAAGAATCCCAAATTCTAAGATATAAAATAGCTTAAAAATTCTGCTTCATGGGCTTTGACTAAAGCCAGAACATTCTCTTGGCTCTATTACAACACTGAGGAGACTCCTGAGGTGGATTAAACTTTCCCTACACCAAAATCATTTCTGGATCACCCTACAGGGTGAAATTCTTAGCAAGGACATTTCAAAGGAAAACACTTATTTTCTCATCTGGCTTGCCATGTTTCTAACTTTCTCTATGGGGAAAAAAAGAATGCATTGTATCTTCCAATGTAAAGAATGCATTTAATTTAAGTCCAAATGTGTGGTATCTCCATCTACAGTATTTTCATCCTTATAGGAAAGAATAGCTCTAAAATTTCAGTTAGTTACTCCTACCTGTGAACATTGAACTTCATTTCCTAAATTCTCCCCCCACCCCCATCTATTCCCTTCAAGGTACCAGCTTGTAAACAATTCACCCGGGGGCACCTGGGTTGCCTAGTGTGTTAAAGCCTCTGCCTTCAGCTCAGGTCATGATCTCAGGGTCCTGGGATCGAGCCCCACATCGGGCTCTTTGCTTGGCAGGAGCCTGCTTCCTCTCCTCTCTCTGCCTGCTTCTCTGCCTACTTGTGATCTCTCTGTCAAATAAAAAAAAAAAAACAAAAACAAAAACAAAAAAACAATAAAACAACAAAAAAAACAATTCACCTGTTAGAGGATGCATCTTTGAATCCTGCCAATGGTGCACTTAAGGGAGCTAAGGATCCTGACAGTTTCCCCCACAGCTAAAGGAGCAGGTTTGCTATAGAGCAATGCAAGGCATTTTCACCAAGGTTGTGGTTTTGTGACTTGGGTAGTTTAAAATCACCAGGAGAACTTGCTAAGCACAAAATAGGAGGCTTCACCTCCAGCACATAAAAATCATGGGGTGTAGGGCCTGCAGCCAGTTCCCAAGTGGCGCTACTGCTGAATATTGAAAGTCACACTTTGAGAACCACTGCCCTAGGCTACCTTGAAGGCCAAATTTGCATTGTGATTTTTACACTTGGCAATTATTTCTCCTTTAATTTCTCTGTGACTTTTCAGGTTTCCTCATAAAAATCTCACAGAGTGCTTTGTCAATTGAGGATCTAGACTAGCAAGGGAAGTCTTACCAAAGGAAGAATGTCTTTTCCTGCTTTGATTACTTTAGCTTTGATTCTGAATCATAAGCCTACTCCCTTTATGAATAGCCTACTGTAAAATTTTTTTTCATAAAACTGTTCATTATCCTAAACTCTAAAAAGAGTGACCTAAAAATCTAAAGAATACTTTTCCCCATTGTGTCTACTTTATGAGGTGGAGAATAGTAGGAAAATCTAGAATTTCAACAGCAGAGAAAAGGAGCTACTAATTACTTTTGATTGCTCTGGGAATGTGGGAAGTCACCCACCATGACATCCTACTTGTGAGGGACTAGGGAAGTAGAGAGTTTGGGGCCATTGTATGATGCCCACAGATCTTTCAATCTCACTTGGGTAGGCTAACACATCAAGTCACAAAGAAAAGACTATGCAAAGTGGGTCAGATTTCCACCTCTCTACCTGGGATGTCCTGCTGGTGTGTAACGCCTGGGAAGGAGTGTGTGGAAGTGTGGGCATAATCAGCCTTTTGTGTAAGCTCCTTCTGAGCTCACAGGAGAAGGAATTGAGGCCAGGCCTACCTTGGGGGAAATCAAGAATCCAATAAAATAACCCTGATTCCAGGTATGCGAATTAAATGAGTTCCCCTTATGAGGTAAGAGCAAAATGCGGTAGAAGGTGAAATCATGTTCAGTAGAATTTTAAGTGCAGAGGCACCCTTTACAGATGTCAGTGAAAGAGAGAGAAGTAGCCCTACAGGAGTGAATGTGAGTGAGTGATAGCAGAGATCGGAGCTTTCACTTTGTTAGGGAAAGCGGCATTCAAGCAAGTTAGACACTTCTGTATTAAAACTTTAGACCTAGAGAATATAATTTAATCAAATGCATAATTTAATCAAGCACATAACCATCAGCAAACTAAATGATTCATGAGGAGGGCGAGGTGGGGAGCAGTGCTTCAAGTTAATATAATTTCTAACCCGCTTATCTAGATTCTGTGTAGCAAATCATCAATCAATTAATCAATCAAATTGGTGGTATCTATCCCTATTGTAGAGACTCTAGACTTTTATTTACTAATTGCAGCACCTGTACTTGGTCATTTCCTAGTGTAAAGTTGTTGCAAATGCTAAATTCATTTTGAAGCAAATGCAATCTTTTTGAACAGCCTCGTTTTTAAAGTAAAAATGTGTTCACATTACAAAACCACTGTAGCAAAGCATTTCTATTAAAATAGCCCTGCTGCTTATATTTAATGCTTTCTGGACTGCTGTGTGACTCAGAGGGCCTGTGAGAAGCACATGAAGGCATTAGAGTAATCATTAAAGATCAAGGGCTTTCCAATTATCAAGTCACACTTAGTAAACAATAAGCTGAGATAAATGAAGCATGGCATGGCAGTTTCATATTCTGAATCAAAGATTTTCAGAAGAACAAGGAAAAGATTCCAGCGCCTTATGAAAGACACACATTTATCAATGCATTTGAGAAAGATGCTCATCAAAATCTCTCCAGCAATCCCCTAAGTGTTTCCCAGCCTTTAACAGTTAATAGAAAACATTTATATGAAATTCCTCCCTGTGATCAGGAACCACAGGTGCAATTGCAAAACCATTTCCCACATTCCCATCCCGAAGCTGTTATTCCAGAATAAGCTATTAACACTGCCCATCAATGGGAATCCAATAAAGCTTCAGTTAACTAGGATTGTGTTTCCTCTGTGCTTAATTTTAGTAAAGAGGAAATTCACAAGGAAAAAAGCTGTAAGAAAGGATTTTTTTTTTTTCAAAAGACTGACTACCATGGTATGTCCTGGGGTCACAAAGACACAGACCAATCTTCTTTATTCTTTATATTTATAACTACAACACTCTACACAATTCTGGAGACACCAAATGATCCCCCCAAGGCAGTGCAAGATGCTCACTCATCATAGAAAGATTCAGTTATATTTGCAGGACAGCATCTGCTAAGGCAGAGAAAAAGGACTAATGCATTTTAGGAAGATTTTCAACAGCATAAGAAATAGAAAGACATGGCTGGGTAGTCTCCTTGTAGGAAAGTGGTGATCACAGTTCATTGCAAAGAACCGTAAAGCTCTCAGTGTTTTTTAATTATATTATATTTTAAATAGAAGATTGGTTAACATCCTTTTTATCCTGATTTTGGAAGACCCAACCACTTTTGGTATGAATGGGCAAAGTGTGTTTCAAGGTCTCTGGAAGCATTTTGAATTCTTAGCTAGGTTTTAGGTTCTTCCATGTCAACAAGGCCTCCATGCAATGATTAAAAAAATTCTCATCCTTGCCAAATTACTCAGATTATTACTATGGGTGTGCACCCAAGTCATTCATATATATTAATTTAATTCTCACAAAAATCATGTAAGAAAATCCTCAGCATTTCTAAATGAAAGAAAAAAGAGTCATTGAGAGGTAAATTATCTTCCCTAAACTATTTATAAAAATTTACTAAATGAGTATTTGAAATAGTTTTAACTTTTCTTTTTTAACTGACTACAATTGCAATCCTTCTTTCTCTATATCAGTCATTCAAATACAATGCAGTGGAATTTTGGGCTAAAGCTCTTTCCCTCCACCAGAGTATCCCCCTGTTGAGTCCCATAGGTCATCTCTCACTTCTCCAGGCTTGGGTCTTCTCTCTTTCTTAGTCCTGATAGTCAGTGCTGAATAAGTTCCTCCTGTCTTACCTCCATCATATATTATGGTTCTGTACGGGTCCTCTTACTTTCATGGGCCCATGGGGGCAAAATAGCCTTGTTTTTGTCCTTGAACATCTGTTAAAGGGAATCAAGACTTTGTTCATTCCTCTGAGAAGAACTTGGTGCTCATCAGTTTTTTAGGAGCATCCTTGGGAAAGAAATTTGAACTTCCTTACTTGAGCAGACCCTTATGCTCCCCTAGTCCAGGGTGCATTCTCATAATTAATTCCATGTTCCTGAGAATTTATTGTAAACTAGAATAGAGCTGGAAGATAGTGATATGGAAATGAATAAGACGCCATTGTTAGCTTCTATGAACTCATATGGAACACAACCTAATACCTAATCACTGCAAACTGTTAAGGGCTTTTAGTAAAAAGGCATGTGTGGAATGCTTTAAAGAAGTATAATGTGGTGTGATTAGTCCTGATGAAGGGAATTTCAGAGAGAGCATTAGAGAAAAGTTTATAGCTGATTGGAACCTTCAAGAATTAGTCAGTTTTACTAAGCTGAAAACCAGGGACAAAAACTGTGTGGGAAGAAGAAATCATATTAACTTCAGGACACTGAGATGATGACAAAGATGTTGTCCCATGGATTGATCTGCAGGATGGATTATTATTTCCCTTTATTTGGACCCTAGTTCAAGTCATTAAGAAACTAAAAAACTCCAAAATCTTCTCATGGAGTCTCCCCTGTATTTTTGAGTCCAGGGACCTGATAAAATAATGTCATTGGAACACCCAGACATTCTGTATCTTCGTGTAATCAGTGGCTGTACACTATAGCTTGTTGACTTGTTTATATGCAACAGGACATACAGTGCTTATCACGGGACAGCATCAAATGGATGTGTATTGAAATATTTAATATGCAAATATAGCTAAATTATAATAATGATCTTAGGAAAAACTCCCAGTTTTTTGTCATTTCACATATATTCCACTTGATCATGGTTAAATTCTGGTTGTTTTCTAAGTCTACTTATCAATGTACTGATAATTTAAAAACATTTTGGATAGTTTACATGTGATATATCCTTTATATTTCACATTGGAACTTACCTTCCATATATTCTAGTCTGTTAAAAGCACAATTTAACTATAATTCATCCTCTTTTTTGTGTGAGAGAGCTCCAGCTTTATTTGCCAAATGCTGTCACATCAAAGGCATGTTCCCCTCCATACATGTGACTACCAGAATTTTGCTTCATTAGGAATAAATGATAAAATATTGCTTATTTAAATTTATTGGTTTATAAATATCATGGGATCAATTGTCATCAGGATTCTTATGAATGGGGAGTTTCTCCAGAATATTATTTCCCTCTTCTATTGACATTACCTTCCAGATAAGACAATAGGATTTTGTCTGTCTAGTATTTTCAGAGAATGAACTGTCACCCATAAATAAAATTTCCAGAGAGCTAAAGCACAGCTTCCAGAAACTAAACTTCCTATTTTATTTCTTTTTAAATATTTTATTTATTTATTTGATATAGAGAAACACAGTTAGAGAGGGAACACAAGCATGGGGAGTGAGAGAGGGAGAGCAGGGAGCTCGATGCGGGGCTTGATCCTGGGACTCCAAGATCATGACCTGAGCCAAAGGCACTTGCTTAACCAACTGAGCCACCCAGGCACCCTGTGAACTTCCTATTTTCAACCATGAATGTTTAACAAAGAAATGACAACAAATAACTTTCAAATCTGTCATGCACTATTGCCTTTTAGAGTTTGCTCATAATTGTGTTTTTTCTTGGAAACTCAGAATTATTGTTATGGATGTGAATTATTGTACAGTCTTATAATATAGTAGTTATCATCCATGAAGCTGTTTCCTCCAACATTAAAAGACTTCAGATGAGATGTTTCCTGCTAATGATTTTCCTGTTTCTTCTATCCTTTTCTACATTTACTTGTAATTTGCTAGTTTCTATAAGGTAAGTTTCAATTCATTTCAACTAAAACCAAAGAGCAGACTTTTAGTAAATACTGTATTTCAATTGCTGTGTTGGAGACTTGTGAGTACCAAGATAAATAAAGACCTATGTGCCACTGTCCTCTGTAAACCTTTGGAAAAACTTAGAAGACAGGATATCTTATATTGTGAGTGATGGAAAATCTCCTTGTCTCAGGTGAACTTCAGTTTGTCTTAGGAGCAAAATTTGTAGGCTCTACAACAATTTTTTTCACACATAGACTTGTATTGCCCTAACTTATCTACATTCAGTACATGACCTTTAGGTAAGTCAAGTGTTACTATCTTAAGTACTCCTCTAATGGGGTTATTTTTTTGGTATGTCTGTTGATATTATTGTTTTGCTCTCTCTATCTGGGTTCTCTCAGAGGGAGGGGGAGGTGGGTCCAGGCCTTCCTCACTCTGTGATACTGGGAGATGACAGCATCCTCCGTGAGTCTCTGCCATCATCCTAACAACTGCCATGCTGGGAAGGAGGTAGAAGAAAATGATAATAATAAAAAAAGGATGGCAATAATACCAGTGGTAATGACAGGTGATATGTGTCATAGAATATATCATAGTTTCATGTTAAACTAAAAGATATTTTAGTTTCTTTTACGCATTACTCTTTTTCCATCCTTTGGTATCACTGAGAGCTCCTTCTGTCCTTCTGGACAGGGAGAAATGATCTAAACGAATTAAGTGATTTCAATGGGGATTTCTGGGATGAGGTGACTTTAAGTCACCTTGCTAACTTATGACAGTTGTACTAGAACAAAAAAGGTAGCATGCCTCCTGTGGTATAGGGGACCTGGGATAGTACTGCTCACCATCATGAGTTTCTTGGTTTCTGTCAAATGGAAAGAGGTACAGAATTATCCTATGTTCTCTAGATATTTTGTGTTCCCACTTCAGCCAAGATACACACAGGAGAGGCATAAAGAATATAGATGAGAATTTTGGTGCTTGTATGCTTTTTTAGGCTATTGTTCTAGAGAGGGGGAGTGAGAAAGGGAGCCCCATGGCAGAGGCTGTGGACTGGGCAGCACATACATATGCTGGGCAAGTGGGAGCACATAGCTGATCTTGAAAGAACTAGTCATACCAGGAAGAGCCAAGGAGGGTTGGCCAGGTCAAGGCTGGTGCTGGCAGGGGAGCTAGGGGTCAATACACACAGACCATTATACTTCCAAAAGCAATAACAAATTGCTTGTTCTAAAAGAACAGATCACAAGACAGATAATTTGAGAAATTAGGAGTAGAGGCAAATGCTGTCAGATACTCAGAAATAGGCGGGAAAAGTTGTGCCTCCATGGAGGCCAGGGAGGACTCATGGATGTCACACAGACGAGACAACACACACTCAAAACCATGATGCTAATCCAGATTTCTTCTAAGCCACCAATGTGGAAATTGACACCATGAACAGGAAGACAAAAGACAGGACTGTTGGTACAACTGGATTGAAATCCATACTTGAGCAGATTTAAATCCAGTAATGGCAAACTTACGCAAGTTTAAGTTGTTGATATTGTTGTTTCCATTCTGCTAACCCTGGAACACAGGTCTGGATGCTAGGTTGAATTGATCTAGGGAAATAAAGAAGCTGTGATTTTGCACAGCTGTATACAGAGAGGAGTGTGAAATCTCCTATTTGTCTCTGTACGTTAACACGGATGACTTGGCCCTTGCTTTTGTTTTCTTCACCCCAGCCTGCCCAGCATGAGGTGACTGGGGACAGTTTTATGCCTATATTCATCAACCTTGAGGACGGATGCCAAAATCAATCCTGTAGCATCTTCAAACATCATCCGTGGAATTCATCTTTTAGCAAAAATACATTGGGCAAAACTGTTTAATTGTGTAATTTATTACAGCATGACAGTTAATGATACATGAGCACTATACAGATGTTGTCTCACCTGTTAAACAAGCATTGATTATGATTCATTTTCGAGGGTACTCAGGCCCAGTTCCATTTTGCCATACGTTACTGGTATGTTCTGAAGTGGATACTGGGTCCTTGCCAGATTTTCAACAATTTGTTGTTGTTGAAAAAATTGTTGATGGTCCATTTTGACATTGTATTATCCTCTGAAATACTTTTGTTTTTATATTTATTAAGCAGTTTGTTTTCTATCTTTTAAAAAATCATCTGATGTATTTTTGCTTTTGACTAATTTAGCAGAATGTTTTCATTTTATTCTTTATTCAAAGTCCACATCAACTACTCTATGTTTGCTTTCACATAAAAAGACAAAACATGAGGGACATCTAGTCGGTTAAGCACTCGATTCTTGATTTTGGCTCAGGTCATGATCACAGGGTTGTGAGTTCAAGCCCTGTGTCAGGCTCCAGGCTGAGTGTGGCGCCTGCTTGGGATTCTCTCTCTCCCTCTCCTTCTGCCCCTCCTTGTTGGCATGTTCTCTCTCAGTTAAAATAAAAAAAGAAAAAGAAAAAACATAAGAGGTGTGATGTTCATGGAACTTAGTTTTTCCTTACAGATGCTAATAGGATTTCCTGCTACATTTGTTGTTGTTAAGGGGAATGGAAATCTAATTCACATGTAGGGTTTTTTTTGTTTGTTTTTTTTCATTTTTTATGTTACTGATACTTTTTTAAATAACATTTATTGAGTTAGAATTCTCATACCATAAAATACATCCTTTGAAAATGTATAATTCAGTGGTTCTTAGTATATTCACAGAATTGCACAGACATCAATAATATTTAAGTTTGTTTTCATCATCCCCCATAAAACTCATTAGGGGTCACTCATTCTCCATTCCCTTCTAGCCCCTGGAAATAATTAAACTAAATGCCTCTCTCTAGAGATTTACCTATCTGCCACATTTCCTATCTGTGGAATCATATATGTGGTCTTTTGTAAAAAGCTTCTTTTATAAGTCTGTTTTCAAGTTTCATCCGTGTTGTAGCATGTATCAATACTGCATTTTTTTGAATTGTCAAAAGGACACGGTGCAGTATCTGCGCTATGGATATATTACATTTTGTTATGGATGTTTGCATTGCTTCCATTTTTTGGCTATTATGACTGCTGTTGCCATGAACATTTGTGTACAAGTTTTTTGTTTGAGCATACATTTTGAATACTCTGGCTAGATACCTAGAGGTAGAATTGCTGGGTCATATGATAACATTCTGATGACTTGACACTGTTATTCACAGTGGTCACACCATTTTATTTTTTTTATTTTTTTATTTTTTTAAAATATTTTTATTACTTATTTGACAGAGAGAAACACAGCCAGAGAGGGAACACAAGCAGGGGGAGTGAGAGAGGGAGAAGCAGGCTTCCTGCCAAGCAGGGAGCCCGATGTGGGGCTCGATCCCGGGTCTCCAGGATCATGACCTGAGCCGAAGGCAGTCGCTTAACCAACTGAGCCACCCAGGCGCCCCGGTCATACCATTTTATATTTCTCCTTGTAATGTAATGATAGTTCCAAATTGTCTACATCCTCACCATACTTGCTTGTTTTTTAAATTATTACCATATGGTGGCTGTGAAGCAGTATCTCATTGTGGTTTTGATTTGTGTTTTTCTAATCGCTAATGATGTTGAGGACCATCTCCTGTGCTTGTTGGTCATTTGTGTATCTTTTTTGGAGAAATGTCTATTTATGTCATTTGCCCATTTCATCATTGGGTGGTTTGTACTTTCTATTTCTGAGCTGCAAAAATTTCTTATGCATTATGGATATTACACCTTATTCAACACATGATTTGCAAATATTTTCAACCATTTTTGGGGTTTTCTTTTCACTTTCTTGAGGGTATTTTGATGCACGAAAGCTGTTAATTTTGATGAAGTTTGCATTACTTTTGGTGTCATATCTAAGAATATAATGCCTATATGAAATCACAAGGATTTATTACTATATTTTCTTGTTAGAGTTTATAGGTTTAGTGCTAATGTTAAAGATTTGATCCATTTTGAATTAATTGTTGTATATAGTACATTGCATATAGTGTAAGCTAAAACTCCAACTCTACTGTTTTGAATATATTATCAAGCTGTCCCAACACCATTTCTTGAAAAGACTCCTCTTTCTTCCTATTGAAATTTCTTGGCATCTGTGGTAAAAATCACTTAACTGCAAGTGTGAAGGTTTATTTTAGATTCTCAATTTTATGCCATTGACCAGTATGTCTATCTTTACATCCATACCACTCAGTCTTGATGACTACTTTTTAAAACAGATTGGAGAAAAAGAGAGTTACAAATAAAAATGAATTTATTCTTTTTCTTATATTTACTTATGCAGTTTCTTTTACTGGTACTCCTATTTCTTTGTAGATTTCATTTTACTCTCTTGTTTTCTTTTATTTCAGCTGAAATACTCCTGTTAGTATTTCTTGTGGGCCAGGCCCACTAGGAACTATTTCTGTCACATTTTATCTATCTGGAAATATCTATTTTCTCTTTTCTTTTTGAAAATAATTTTGGCAGATATAGAATTCTTGAATGGTGGTGTTTTTCTTTTAGTACTTTGAATATGGCATGGTATGGTTTCAAGTGAGACATCAGCTCTTGATCTAAAGGATCTTTATTATGTGTGGCCATGGAGTGCCCAGATATTCGGCAAAATACTTATTTCTGGGTGTGTCTATAAGAATCTTTCTGGAGGAGGTTAGTATTTGAATCACTGATTAAGGAGATTGTCCTCCTCAGTGTTGTCCTTCTAATCCATTCAGGGCTTAAATAGAACAAAAACATGAATGAAAGGAGAATTCACTCTGTTTTCCTAACTAAGCTGGAGCATTGATCTCTTGGTGTCAGCCTGACTTATACCACTGGTGTTCATGGTTCTCCAGCTTTTAGATGTGGACTAAAACTGATGCCATTGGTTCCTCAGGTACTCAGGTTTATGGATTGGGACTGAAACTATGCCAGCATTCCTGGGTCTCTAGTTTACAGATGGAAGATTGTGGGAGTTCTCAGCATCAGTGATTGTATAAGCCAATTTTTTGAAAATTTTTTTTATTTATAAATTTATTTATTTTTTATAAACCATCTTTTTTGTATATAAATTTCTATCTATATTTATACCTATATCATCTGTATTTTGTTGGTTTTATTTTTCTGGAGAACCCTAATATGGATTATAGTATCAAGAGTTCTCCTAGAGGAAGGTAATTTTCTTTTCAAAAGACCTTAGTTTTTAGAGCAGTTTTAGGTTCATAGAAAAATTGACTATAGAGACTTCATACATATCCCTGTCCCCACCCCTGCATTGTCTTCCCTGTTATCAAATCTCTAACCAGAAAGTTACATTTGTTACAAGTGATGAGCTTACATTGATACATCATTTTCATTAGTACCCTAAGTCCATAGTTTACCTTAGGAACACTCATGGTGTTGTACATTCTATGCATCAGACAAATTCATGACACGTATACAGTGTAATATTATCATACAGAGTAATCTGACCTCTGTACTCTGATTTTTCCTCCCTCCTTCTCTCTCACAACCACTGATCTTTCTAAATCTGTCCTTAGATTTGTCTTTCCCAGAATGTCATATAGTTGGAATTATATAGTATATAGCCTTTTCAGAGTGGCTTCTTTTACTTAGTAATATGCATACAAGCTTTTTCCATTTCATTTCATGACTTGATAGTTCATCTCCTTTTAGTACAGAATAATATTCCATTTTCTGGATATACTGTAGTTCATCTCTTCATTTATCTAAAAATAAAGACATCTTGGGTGCTACCAAGTTTTAGATTATGAATAAAGCTGCTGTGGGTACTGGGGACACCTAAAGTGTGGAGCACTGGGTGTGGGGAATGGGGAATGAATCTTGGAACACTGGAAAAAAAAATTAAGTACAATAAAAAAAAAAAGAAAAAAAAAGCTGCTGTAAACATCCAAATGGAATTTTTTTGTGGGCATACATTTTCAACTCTTTTTGAAAAATAAGAGAGACCTCACTTGCTGGATTATATTGAATAATGAAAGGGTTAAAAAACATATGAATGGAGAGGTAGGGGTCCCCCTGATTAGGCTCTGAAACTATTCTTGCAGGGCAAAAGTGCTAAGCCAGAGTGAACAAGAGAGAAGGGAACAGACCAGACAGGTGTTAGGGACAGGTGTTAGGGACAATTTTTCTTTGGTGACTACAGTGTCATTACAGAAAATGACCAAACCTCAGAGAAGTGTGTTATCAATAGCGCTTGCTCAAACCAGGAAGGCACAAGAATCTCAAGGCCACAAGCTCTCTGGCCAAGTTTTCAATAAAAGACTGGCCTAAAAACCTTTAGTGGCAACCCACTTGGGACCCCTGTCACTCTAGAGAGCTTTTTCTTTCCTTCCTGTTTTCACCTTCACTTAACAAACTTTCATTTCACTTCACCCTTTTGCATGTGCGAGATTCACTCTTTGACTCTGTGAGACCAGAATGTTGCAATCCTATAGCAATACAATAAGAGTATGTTTAGTTTTGTAAGAAGCCATCAAACTCTATTGCAAAGTGGCAGTACCATCTTTTATTTCCACTAGGAATGAATTAGGATTCCTACTGGTCCACATGCTTCCACACAAAAGTTGTGTAGTCTTATCTCATTATTTTAGTTTGTATTTCCCTGATGACATATGATGTGGAACGTCTTTTTTCATAAGTTCCATTCACCATCTGCAAAGCTTTGGTGAAATGTCTAAGGACTTTGGCACATGTAATTTGGTTGTTTGCTTTTCTATTGTTAAGTTTTATGAATTCTTTGTATATTTTGAATAACAGTCCTTTATCAAGTACTTTTTTGCAGTATTTTCTCCTAGTCTGTGACCTTTTATAAAAAAATTAACATGTAATGTATTAATTGTTTCAGGGGTACAGGTCTGTGATTCATCAGTCTTACAGAGTTACAGCACTCACCATAGCACATAGCTTTCCCAATGTCCATCACCCAGCCACCCCATCCCTCCCACCACCCTCCTCTCCAGCAACCCTCAGCTTGTTCCTGAAATTAAGAGTCTCTTATAGTTCGTGACTTTTCTTTTCATTCTATTGACAATGTCTTTTGCAGAGCAGGAATTTTAAATTTCAATGAAGGCCAGCTTATCAAATCTTTCTTTCCTAGACATGTCTTACATGATGTTTCTGAAAAATTATTACCAAACCTGAGGTTATTGTAGGAGTTTTATAGTTTTGTATTTTACATTTAGGTCTTTGATCCATTTTAAGTTAATATTTGTGAAGTGTGTAAGGTCTGTGCCTAGATTCCTTTACTATTATTTTGTTTAATGTGGATGTCCAGTTTTACCAGAACAATTTTTTGAAAAGACTACTCTTTCTCCACTGCATTGTCTTTGTTCCTTTGCCAAACATTAGTTAACTATATTTATGTGGATCTATTTATGGGCTTCCTATTTTATTCTATTGATCTATTTGTCTATTATTTCAGGAATATCATATAGTCTTGATTACTGTGGCTTCATTCTTAAGGTTGGGCAGTGTCAGTCTTCTAACTCTGTTCTTCTCCTTCAATATTGTGGTGGCTATTCTGGGTCTTTGGCTTCTCTGTGTCAATTTTAGAATCAGTTTGCCAATATCCACAGAGTAACTTGCTATGATTTTTATTGTTTTTACATTGGATGCATAGATTAAATTGGAAAATTTGACATCTTGGCAGCATTATGTCTTCCTACTCCTGAGCATGGAATATCTTCCTATTTATTCAATTCTTTAGTTTCTTTCATCTGAGTTTTATAATTTTCACTATATAGATCATGTACATGTTTTAGATTTGTACCGAAGTATTTCATTTTTTAGGTGCTGTGTAGAAGATACCGTTCTTCATTTCAAGTTCCATTTGTTCATTGCTGGCATATAGGACAGTGATCGACTTTTGTATATTAACTTTTTATCTTGATATCTTGCTGTAATTGCATATTGGTTCCAGAAAGTTTTTTTTTTATTATTTAAGATTTTATTTTTGTGTTTGAGACAGAGAGAATGAGAGAGAGAGAGATAGAGATAGAGATAGATAGAGATGAGAGAGAGAGAGAGAGAGAGAGAGAGAGAGAGAGAGAGAGAGAGAGAGAAAGTGCATGAGAGCAGGGAGAGTCAGAGGAAGAAGCAGACTCCCTGATGAGCAGGGATCCTGATGAGGGACTCAGTCCCAGGACCCTGGGATCATGACCTAAGCTGAAGGCTTAACCAATTGAGCCACCCAAATGCCCCTCCAGAAGGTTTTTTGTTATTGTTGATTCTTTTGATTTATAGATAATCATGTCATCTGCACACAAAGTCAGTTTCATTTCTTCTTTCTGAACCTATATACTTCTTATTTCCTTTTCTTGTCTTACTGAGTTAGTCAGAATTTCCAGTACAATGTTGAAAACCAGTAGGAAATGAGGACATTCTTGTCTTTTACCTGATCTTAGGGGGAAAACCTCAGGTTTCTCACCACTATGTACGATGTGAGCCCTAAGTATTTTTTTTCCTAATCCAATTGAGGAAATTCCCCATCTATTCTTAGTTTACTGATATTTTTCATCATGAAATGGGTGTTGGATATTGTTGAATGCTTTTTGGCATCTATTGATATGAGCATGTGAATTTTCTCTTTTAGTCCGCTAGTGTGATGGATAACATTATTTGATTTTTGAATGTGTAAAGCAATCTTGCATAGCTGGGATAAATTCAACTTGGTTATTGTGTATAATACTTTATATACCTTGTTGGATTCCATTTGCTAATATTTGAGGATTTTTACATCCGTATTCATGAGAGATATTGGTCTGTAGTTTTCTTTTCTTGTAATGTCTTTGTCTACCTTTGGTGTTGGGGTAATGCTGGCCTAATAGAATGAATTAGAAATACTACCCTTGTTTGTATCTTCTGAAAGTGATTGTAGATTATCAGTATTTTTTTTTCCTTAAACATTTAGTAGTATTCACAAGTGAACCTATCTGATACTAATCTTTTCTGGTTTTGAAGATTTTTAATTATTGATTTGATTCTTTCCTAGGAACAGGTCTATGGATATTGTCTACTTCTTTTCGAGAGTTTGGCAAAGTGTGTCCCTCCAGGGATTTGTGTATTTCATATTAATTATCAACTTTGTGATTATAGAACTGTTCATAGCATTTATTATCCTTTTAACTCATAAGATCCATAGAAATGTTCCCCTTTACATTTCTAATATTAGTAATTTGTGTCCTATCTGTTTTTTTCTTAGTTAGTCTAGCTACAGTCTTATAAATTTTATTGATCTTTTCGAAGAACCAGTTTTTGGTTTTGTTGGTTTTCTTTATTGATTCCTTGTTTACAATTTCACCTATTATTTCTTTTTTTCCTGTTTACTTTTAATTTAATTTGCTCTTCTTTTCTCTGGTTTTATAAAGTGGAAGCTTAGATTATTGATCTTAGATCTTTCTTCTTTTCTAATACATGCTTTCAATGCTATAAATTTTTCATTAAGCACTACTTTCACTGCATCATATAATATGTGTACACAAACATGTATATTTAAGTACATTTTTGCTAGTACTGTTTTGAATGAACTGTTACATGTTAGATCATTTAAGAATAAGAAAATTAAACATTTTTATTTTATTTTCACTTATTACTTTCCTGATGTTTTTCCTTTCTTTATATAGATCTTAGTTTCTGACCTATATCATTTTCTTTCTAAATGAGTTCTTTTAACATTTCTTGCAAGGCAGTTCTAGTAGTAACAATTTCCTTCATTTTTGTTTGCTGAGAAAATTATTTCTCTTTCACTTTTGTAAGATACAGAATTCTAGGTTGGTTCTTTTACTCTCTTAACACTTTAAATATTTCACTTTACTCTCTTCTTGCTTCCATGATTTCTGAGGAAAAGATGGGTATAATTTTTATCTTTTTCCCCTATAGGTAAGAATTTTTTTTCCCTCTGGCTACTTTCAAGATTTTTTCTTTATCTTCACTTTCTGTAGCTTGAAAATTATATGCTTACATGCAGTTGTGTGTGTGTATATGTGTGTATATGATTTATTTGCTTGCTAGTTATTGAGTTTCCTGATCTGTAATTGGTGGCTGACATTAGTTTGGGGGAATTCTCAGTCATTATAATTTTAAATGTTTATTCTGTTCTTTACTTTCTTCTCTTTCTCATATTCTCATTATATGCATATTATAGCTTTTGTAGCCATCCCACAGTCTTGGATATTCTGTTTTGCTTTTTGGTTTTTTGTTTTTGTTATTTGATTTTTTATTTTTGAGACTTCTCTTGAGATATCCTCAAGCCCAGAGATTTTTTTCCCTCAGCTGTGTCCAGCCTATTATTAAGTCCATCAAAAGCATTATTCATATCTGTAATAGTGTTTTTGATCTATAGCAGATCCTTTCTGTACTTTCTTAGAAATTCTATCTCTTTGTTTACATTGCCTATATTTTCTTGCATGCTGTCAACTTTATCCACTAAAATCTTTAGCATATTAATCAAAGTTATTTTAAATTCCTGGTCCAATCATTTCAATATCTCTGCTATAAATGAGTCTTGTTCTGATGTTCTGACGCTTCAAAGTGTGTTTTTTTGGCAATTTAGGATACTTTTTATCTTTTCTTGATAATTAGGAGATAATGTTCTGTGTAACAGGAACTACTGTAAATGGGTCTTCAGTTATGGGGTGGTAAGGTTGGTGGTAAGGTAATCAAACTATGATTCGGTCTTAGACTTTTGGCAAGCCTCTGCCTCTGTTTCATGAACTTTACATGCACTCCTCAGTACTGTATCTCTTAAGTGGAACAGGGTGGTGCTATAAAGATCAGTATGACAAAAAATTCAGAGTAATGTTTGGCTATAGTTGACATCAAACAAATGTTAGTATTACTGTGGAAATGAAGAAAGATATTACATAATTTATGGGTAGCCCAATACCAGATACTTCAAAAGATACAGAGAAGGGGCTTTAGTTCAGTAGAGAATATGGGTCAGTGGACACATATTTCTTTATGTTGAGGGAAGGACAATTTACCTAACTTCACTTTGAGAGAAAAGGGTCTAAAATAAATACAACATATTTTGAAAAGAGACCAAGAATCTTGGATAGGGGCCAGAGATAAGATACAATCCACACACAGTCATTAAATAGTGGAGTTCTGAATTATCTTCTTTTTCTTGATTTTCTCTTCCTATAAGTGATCTCCTGTTGCTGCCAGCTTCCACTGCCACCACATATTTGTAACACCCAAGTGTATATATCCAGCTCCATATTTCTAGTCATCTTCGGGATCACATATAAGTGTCTACTCAATTTTACAATTTGAATGTCTCAGTGATACCTCAAGCTCAATATGAATGGCTCCACCATCCATTCAATTGCAGAAACTAGAATCCCAGGAATCTAGATATAATTTCTATTTATCAACCTCCACAGAGAGACAGTCTTTTACTAGGTGCTGTCAATTTTACCAGTTTCTAATCTCCACCCAGTCTCCAGTTTCAATCATCATTACTTGGATTCTGATAGCATTTTTTTGGTGCTTCTTGAGTCTGTTCTTGCCTCCTCTGCCCTTGTCCCTGTCCATTCTTGACATAGCATCATTGTATGAACATGCCTCTGCTCTTCCACTTCTCTGATAACATTTTTAATGGCTTTCTATGGCTTTTAAAAAAAAATTAATATTTTTGTCAGTGTTCTAAGACTCATTGCTATGGCTTTCAAAATAAAGATCAAAATGTATATAACAAGTCCTCTACTGTTCTCAATGATATGACCCTTACCTTTCTCTATAACTTTGCTGTCAAACCCTGTTAAATATAGTATTTGACATATAATAGATTGGTAACAAATATGTTAAATGAATAAATAAATCAATATCCTAATAAGGTTTATTTTCAAAGTGGGACCGTACATATATGGGAGGGGGGAAATAAATTTTAACATCCAGGAAAGATTTTCTGGGTAAAATAAGAAATAGATTTTTCACTTTATCTCATCAAGTTGCTTTCCTTCCACTTAAAGAATTGCTGATGATGAGGTCAGCAAAATCACCTTGAGCAGACTTCTGCCTAATTCTTTTTTTTTCTTTTTTTTTTTTATTGTTACTTAAATTTTTTTCCCCAGTGTTCCAAGATTCATTCTCCATTCCCCACACCCAGTGCTCCATGCAATAGGTGCCCTCAGTACCCACCACCAGACTTTCCCATCCCCCCACCTCTCCCTCCAGGTCCCTCAGTTTGTTTCTGTGTCCAAAGTCTCTGTTTCATTTCTCTCCCTGGATTACCCTACTTCCCATTTACTTTCCTTCTCCTATTGTCCTCTAGGTTACCCCTTATGCACCGCAAGTAAATGAAACCATGAAACCATGTGATACTTGACTTTCTCTACTTGGACTTCTGCCTAATTCTTGAACTCATCCTAAAACAGTTGGATGAAATCTATTTCTAAGGCTCTGCTGTTGTTTTGTTTTGTTTTGTTTTGCTTTGTTTTGCTTTTTTTGTCTTCTAATACTTGAAAACCTAAGTTCACTTTTCTGTAGAGATTTTGATTTGGGGAAAATACATAAATGGACCTTAGGTAAAAGTAAGAAAAAGAAAAGTGAGGTTGGAGACAATGCAATACTAAAACTTTTTTGAAAATTTATATAAAAGTACTGTTTTATTTGAGTATGGAAATTACGTTGGTGTTAATATAGGTATATATAGGGGCGCCTGGGTGGCTCAGTTGGTTAAGCGACTGCCTTCGGCTCAGGTCATGATCCCGGAGACCCGGGATCGAGTCCTACATCGGGGTCCCTGCTCGGCGGGAAGCCTGCTTCTCCCTCTCTCACTCCCCTTGCTTGTGTTCCCCGTCTGGCTGTGTTTCTCTCTGTCAAATAAATAAAATCTTTAAAAAAGTATATAGATACATAGAGAGAGCTCTTTCTATATATCTATCTTAGTGAGTGAGGCCTGGAAACTGGTGTTTGGTGCCCTTAAAACTGATAGGGAGAGAGGAGATGAAAAAGTTAATCTAGTTCAGAGAATGAATATAGTAAAAATAAATAAATAAATAAAATGAGAGACTCTGAGGCCAAGAGGAGAGGTTGTCACAAAGGGGCTTTCTGATACACTAGATGAACGATGATGAACTCTGGCAACAGCGGTGGCCAACAACCTATCCTATCCTGATGTTGAGTTTGATTCTCTCTTGTTACTTCTCCTTCCTCTGCATTACCTCTTCAGTTTCCATCTTTGGTAAGACTTGTTATAAACCATTAAAAATTAGAGCAAGATTCATCTTATCTCTGCCTAAAATAGACATGAGGACCAAAATAGTTTGGAGGAAGGCAGGGCATGAGGCAGACAGGGCGCCTTGTGTGACAAACACAGATGCTACAGAGCCAAAGACTGATATATTACATGACATAATATAATATCCACTACCTGTAAACACCCAGATTCAAAGAAATTTTCGTTTGTATTTCCCTGATGACAGATGATGTGGAACATCTTTTTTCGTAAGTTCCATTCACCATCTGCAAAGCTTTGGTGAAATGTCTAAGGCATTTGGCACATGTAATTTGGTTGCTTGCTTTTCTATTGTTAAGTTTTATGAGTTCTTTGTATATTTTGAAAAACAGTTCTTTATCAGGTACTTTTTTGCAGTATTTTCTCCTAGTCTGTGACTTTTTTTTTTAAATTAACATGTAATGTATTAAATGTTTCAGGGGTACAGGTCTGTGATTCATCAGTCTTACAGAGTTCACAGCACTCACCATGGCATATAGCTTCCCCAATGTCCATCACCCAGTCACCCCACCCCACCACCCTCCTCTCCAGCAACCCTCAGTTTGTTTCCGGAGATTAAGAGTCTCTTATGGTTTGTGACTTTTCTTTTCATTGTATTGACAGTGTCTTTTGCAGATACAACACTTTTTTGACAACATATATAGTCACAGAGCACGAAGCTGTGTCTCAAGGTTACCATACTAATGGGAAACAAAGACAAGTACTGTTCATTCTTAAGTGTTGTCATGACACCCACAGGGGGTGACCAGCCAGCAAGCCACTCCGATGTCTGTCCTCTTGGGAATAGGTCTTGAGATTCTTTTTTTTTTTTTTTTTTTTAAGATTTTATTTGACACAGAGAAACATAGCTAGAGAGGGAACACAACCAGGGGAAGTGAGAGAGGGTAAAGCAGGCTTCCCACCCAGGACTCTGGGATCAGGATCTGAGCCAGAGGCAGACACCCAACGACTAGCCACCCAGGTGCCCTAGGTCTTAGGATTCTTATGAGGACTCATTCTCCCCAATGTTCTAGCACAAAAATTCAGAAGCAGCTGTGTTCTGGTCTGGCAGCTTTGATATGTGCAGTTTTTTGTTTTTTTGTTTTTCCTAGCCACCCCAAGCTCATGGCATTTTTCAAGATGACCCACTGAGATGATGACTGATGGTCAGTCACTTTTGTAATGGAAACTGGTCCCCTGTACACCAGGTTACCACCATTAACATTTCTCAACCCTCTGTGGGATAGATTACTGATGCTTTTTGTGAGCTTTCTGACCTTGTCTTAAGCTTTATAATCCATGGTGATGAATTTGTAGAGTGATGGTGACTATGTATAAATTGTATAACAGAGATAAATGGGCATTAGATGTTGACAAAGCAGAGAAAAAAATATTGTTCTCGACACCTTTTGTTAGCAAATGCATGATTCACTATAACTCTTCTTTAGTGACTTATCTATAAATCTTCTTTTCTCACTTAATAAAATGCCCCCCATTGCTCCTTCTAAGCCAACATCATGTTTTTGTAATACATTATTAAAGCTATGTCAGGCTCAAGAAGCCCTGTGCCTGGGGCTTTCTAGCAGTATTACTTTACTTTCCACTTCTACAAAATAGTCTAAGTGTTCCAAGGACATATTAGTTCCCTTCTGGTTACTGGTAAGCAACCCGAGCTACCAAAAGCTTTGGAGATAGATGTGTTTCTCTTGCGAAGTTCTCATATATTTTCAATAAGGTTTGAGGAAAACAATAACAAATGGACTGTAAGACTTGAGAAAATGGGGGCTGTTTTCCTCAGAATTAAGTTCAAGAGAACCATTTATAAGAGGGTCCTAGACCTAAAAAATTGGTTGAATGTTACTATTACTTCGTAGATCTTTTGCTAGCTGGCTTTAAAGAGACATTCTCCTTTTTATGCCCTCCAAAACATGTATTATTTATTTTTTCTAACTGCGTTTTCTTTCTTCTCAGATCAAGGCAAGAAAGTTTGTGGACAGAAGTCATTTCCAGAGAATTTATCTATTGTGTGTGGTTATAGTCAAGAACAGCATTGCAGTCACCCTTCTTTAGGTTCATTGCCCAACTTTGTGCCTGTTGTGTGACTGCTCCCAACTCTTCTAGGTTGAAATTCAGAACCAGCTGCAGCAAAGTGTGATAGGCCACATGCATTGCAGTAGGTCGACACATCTATACCTTTTTTTTTTTTTTTTTAAGATCCCCAAGAGTTTTTATATGCTGCTAGTTTTGGAACCACTGAACAAAGCTCTGAGAGATGTATAGTTTTTGTTTTTGAAGATGTGGAAAAATAACAATGCATGGGAGGATGGAAGCAACTCTCTGAGTTGTTCCTTAAAATAAAATAGAAATTTAGCCAATATGGCCAGTGTTGGGTTCAGATGATCAGTAGAAAACGAGACTGAAGAGAGAGTTTGAAGCCAGGTAAGGTTCATCTAAAGACCTAAGAAAAACTGTGATTTTTTTTTCCTATAAACAGATGATACTTAACATGTTTTTCATGAAGTAAGTGACTTAATTAGAGCTCTTCCTCAGGAAGATATATTTGTTCATAATGAATTGTGTTGATGGGAGAAAATAATTTAGAAGAAGGGCTATCAGCTAGGAGACTTTAGAAATTCAGGCAAGTGGTAATAAGGACCTGACCCCAGAGAAAAGGCTTTCATTAGATAATAGGAAGCAGAAACATGAGACCTTCTGGCAAACTGGATAGAATAATGCTAGGTAA
The DNA here is from genome assembly GCA_004023965.1 of Spilogale gracilis. Classification (NCBI taxonomy): domain Eukaryota; kingdom Metazoa; phylum Chordata; class Mammalia; order Carnivora; family Mephitidae; genus Spilogale; species Spilogale gracilis. Next base: position 28,941 of record PITA01000542.1, read on the forward strand.
CTTCAAAACTGCCATGCAGAAAACAATGAAGAAAAGGAAACAGTTCTGTCATGCAATATAAACATGTCACTCGCTCAAAGCCTGTTATCCTAATATCACATGACAGTGTCCTCTGGGTTATTTTTTCATTACAAGAAGTTGCAGGAATTGATAAGCCTGTGACTAATTTAAAATGTAATTGTTGCTCTGTCTCCCTGCAACATACTTTGTATTTCATTTCCTTTAAGTAAGCAGCGTAAAGAATTACAGTCAAGTTCAATACTAGGAGCCTGATTCCCAGAAATAGAAGAGGGCTTGAGAAAGGTCTCTGGCTATAAGCAACCGTGATCCTCAAATTCTCATTCACCATGGATGATGGCATATTGTCATTGTGGGTGAGACCTCGTCCCAGCTTCTGTGCTCCGAGATTGAGTGAGGTTTTCTGATGCTGATACCAGTAAAGGACATAAACCAAAAAAGAAGACATGTGTCATTGAATGGGACTGCTGGGTTAATAGATCATGAAAAATTCATTTGGAAGAGATATATCATAAATCATAGAATGTTAGCACTGGAGGGAATTATAGAAATCACCTGGTTAAATACAAGTGTTTTAGAGTCAGGCTAAATTGGTTATGAATCCCCAGCTCCCCAGTGTACTAGATACATGGCCTCTTATTTTTCTAGTTACTATTTCTCTGAGATAGCTTCTTCATCTGTAAGATGGAGACATAGCCATGTGACAGAATTACTGCAAAGATTAAATATGTTAATAAATAGGAAGCACTTAACTCAATACATGGCAAGCACTTGCACCCAACACAGGTTGGAAATAAAACCAGGGAAAAAAATAAAACCAGGATGATGACTCAGGTTTCCTGAATGGGGACTACGGCTCCTATCACAGTGCCATAGAAGTCCCTCTTATAATCCCACTTGAAACTAATTCTTCCAGAAAATTTCCCCCAATTATATTGACATTGTTTTCTTTTTTTCTTTCCTTTTTTTGTTTTTTAAGATTTTATTTATTTGAGAGAGAAAGATGTAGCGAGAGAGGGAACACAAGCAGAGAGATTGGGATAGGGAGAAGCAGGCTCACCACCGAGCGGGTAGACCAATACCAGGGTCATCCCGGGACCCTGGGATCATGACCTGAGTCAAAGGCAGACACTTAACGACTGAGTCACCCAGGTGTCCCATTGACATTGCTTTCTACATTGGATTGTTTCCATCTTTACTAAGAAGCTATTAAGGTCAATAATCAATCATTTAAAAAATATATTGAGTACCTAGTCAATAAAAGGAGCATGTTTTTTATGATAAATGACATGTTCTCATTAAAAACTCAATTATTACCTATTGCCCCACATAATATTAATCATCATTATTATTTTTAATAATCATCATTATTAAGAGGCACTGTTCTCTAAGGAAGCACTCTGGGATTTGACTTGTGGGTAGAAATCAACCCCTTTGGTGAAGGTACTAGTCATTGCTAGAAGGATTCAGCTGCAATTTGGAAAGACACATTCTGGTTATTTAGAATAGATCTATGCAAGAAGCACAAAGTTTATTCCAATATTGGAAATTATTAGCACATTAAACAAAACAGTATCAGTAATACATGGTAGAGAAAATACAATGTCAAAGCAAGATAAGAATTATGTGGGGAGAGAAAGGAAAGGAAGCAATATTGGCAGAGTAGCGAGACTCTAGGTATAGACTTTTGCCTTTGATTCTTTTTTTTTTTTTTTTTTTGATTTTATTTATTTGACAGAGAGAAACACAGCGAGAGAGGGAACACAAGCAGGGGGAATGAGAGAAGGAGAAGCTGGCTTCCCGCCGAACAGGGAGCCCGATGTGGGGCTCGATCCCAGGTCTCCCGGATCATTACTTGACCCAAAGGCAGTCGCTTAGCCAACTGAGCCACCCAGGCTCCCCTGCCTTTGATTCTTAATACAATTCTAGAAGATGGGTACTTATTTTTATTCACATTTTATTGAGGAGGAAACTAAGGCTCAGATAGGAACTTGCCAGACTCACAGATAGTATGTTGTATGTCATAATTTGAACTCAGAAGTTATTTTATTCTAAATCTTTCATTTTGTTTCCTTTATTAATCCTTTTGTTATAAAATAAAACACAGTTTCAGAAAAACGCCCATAAGGAATTCATAGCTGAGTGAGTCGTTATCAGGTGAACAATTTTGTAACCACTCTTCAGGTCAGGAAATGGAAGTTTGCCACCTGTCCAAAAAGCTAACCTCCTCTTCCAAACTAAGCACTCCCCTGACTTTCATAGTAATCATCTCTTTGCATTTGTTTATGGTTTTATTAGCCAAGTTTGCATCGCTATAGTATAGTTCAGGCATTCACATCTTTTTAAGTTTGGTATATATTTGATGTCTCATTATTACATGGAATTTTCCTTTAGAATGTACCTGCTGAATAGCCTAGACCATTTTATCTGTAGCATTTATGACTGTTGGGAATTTGGGTAGTTGCATACTTAACAGTGTCACACAAATCATCATTCTGTGTTTTGTTTCTTAATTGACTTCTGGATCCAGAGGCTTGAACAGACTCAAGTTTGATCCCTTGGGCAAGAGTTTAGAGGGAGTGTTTTCACAAAAAGGCACATGATATGGGGATTTTGCTCTTGTTTCACCTAGCATCTACTGATGCTTGATGCCTACAGCATGAATTCATTGGAGGTTGCAAATAGTAATATGATGGCATTTTTTTCCCCACTTATTTGCTGAAATAATTGAAAAAAGAAACTTACTCATTTAGGATTTGATTACCCAGTTATGTAGTGCATATGAGAAGTAAGAATAAATGTTGACTCTTTTCTTTTGTTTACCCCATTTCTAAATACATGTTGTATATGTTGATCCATTGTAATTCTCATTCTCATTGAAACTCAAATTTCTTGGGGCTCCTGGGTGGCTTAGTCCTTAGGCATCTGCCTTTGGCTCAGGTGATAATCCCAGGGTCCTGAGATTGAGCTCCACATTGGGCTCCCTGCTCCTCTGAGAACCCGCTTCTCCCTCTCCCTTTGCTGCTCCCACTGCTTGTGCTTTCTCTCTCTGTCAAATAAATAAACAAAATCTTAAAAGAAAAAAACCACCTCAGATTTCTCAATCTCTGTTCTTAGTCCTTTTGATACAATACTAGAAGTTTTTGATAACTTCCTAGCTATCTGGTATGACAAAATGCTCCAGACTCTTCTTATTTCTTTCTAAATATCTGGAATCAGCCATTTCTATAAGAAAATTATTTCTTTGAAGGAGAAATTGTTATTTCAATATCAGAATCTGAGCCTAGAGATGCTAATTGCTACCAGGTTGATAATTGTGTCTGACTTTTTAGTGCACAGAAATAGGATATAGTTAAAGGAGGCCATGATATAGTAATGATGTTTCCAGTTCCAACTTAAAGGCTTTTTTTTTTTTAAGGCCAAATATATTTTTATTTTACTTTTAAATTACTTTAATTTTGATTCTAGTATATTAGCATACAGTGTTATATTAGTTTTGGGTATAGAATATAGTAATTCAACAATTCCATATATCACCCCAGTGCTTATTATGACAAGTGCACTCCTAAATTCACTTATTTCGCCCAAGTCCGCATGCATCTCCCCTCTGGTAACCATCAATTCATTCTCTCCATTTCTTGATTTACCTCTTTCTATGTTTTTGTTTTTGTTTGTTTGTTTGTTTGTTTTCCCTTTGCTTGTTTGTTTTTATTCTTAAGTTCTACAAATGAGTTAAATCATGTGGTATTTGTCTTTCTCTGACTTATTTCACTCAGCATCTTTAGCTCCAACTATGTCATTGCAAATGGCAAGATTTCACTCTTTTTTTACGTCTGAGTAATATTCTCTTATATATAGATACCATCTCTTCTTTATCCATTCATCAATGAACATCAGTGGATACTTTGGTTGTTTTCATATTTTAGCCACTGCAAATTATGCTACTGTAAAAAGAAGGGTTTGAATTTCCCTGATAGCTAGGACTTGGAGGGAGACAAGTGGGGGATGGGAGAGCTTGATGGTGGGTACTGGGGGCACCTATTGCGTGGAGCACTGGGTGTGGGGAATGGGGAATGAATCTTGGACCACTGGAAAAAAAATTTTAAGTAACAATAAAAAAATAAATAAAAATAAAATAAAATGGAAAAAAATAAGGGTGCATCTATCCCTTTGAATGAGTGTTTTTGTATTTTTTGGGTAAATCCTCAGTAGTGCAATTACTGGATCATAGGGTAGTTCTATTTTTAACTTTCTGAGGAACCTCCATATAGTTTTCCAGAGTGGCCACAGCACCAACTTAAAGGCTTTTTACTTAATTCTGTCTAAATAATGTTTGTAATTTTTGGCACTAAGAATACTAATTTTTCAGGGCATAAGAGATGATAGAATTAAAGTATGTCATAAATATTTATTTGCTTTCTCCCACATTATATATAAAAAAGAGTTTCAGAATAATAATACTATTTCATTAGCACCACTATGACTGCTTTAAAATAATTATTTTCATATATCTGCCCATTTCTTCTCCCCATCATAATAATTTAATGGTTATACTGTATCTGCACTATCTGATACTATGGCCACTATAATATATGGTCCCTCACTTTTAATTCTCAATTTGTCCCAATTCGAAAAGCAGATATACAGACCCATGGTCCTTATGTTGATGTTTCTCTTGTAATTTTGATTGTCTGAAGTTGTTCTCTAATAGATTCCACATAAATGTTCTCACAGAAGAATCCTTCCTAAATTATTGCATGTTGTATGTTCCCTTTGTATTAGAGATCAGTATTTCTGGATATAAAAGCATGGTTCACATTTTCCTTTCTTGAGTATTTTAATTATTTTACCCCATTTTCTTAAGAAATAAAATTGCTATAAAAGAGTCTAATAATATAATTGTCTAACATTTATAATAACTGAGCTTTTTGTCTAGATTTAAAAAGGGTTTTTTTTTTAAATTTTGGAAAGCTTTCTTGAATTATTACTGTTTTGTTTTGTTTTGTTTTGTTCTTGTTTTTCTTTTTCAGAGCCTTCCATTATTTGTAGGTTAGGTCTTCTTTGTCTATCTTCAATAGGCATTGATCTAGACTCATGTTCACCTCTTTCTTTTTAATCCTAAAATTTTTCTAAAAATTCCACTTTTGAGCTGAGTAAACTTTATGATGTGTTTTTCACTCTTGTGTTCCTTCTATGTTAGTCTTCATTTCTAAAATGATTTTTTGCTTTCTAATTACTAGGTATTGTTTCTAATGCTGAGATGTGTAGTTCTCCCATATCATAAAATAGTTCCTTAAATATTTTTTTAAAGATTTTATTTATTTAACAGAGAGATACACAGCCAAAGAGGGAACATAAGCAGGGGGAGTGAGAGAGGGAGAAGCAGGCTTCCTGCCGAGCAGGGAGCCAGATGTGGGACTCGATCCCAGGTCTCCGGGATCATGACCTGAGCCGAAGGCAGTTGCTTAACCAACTGAGCCACCCAGGCGTTCAGTTCCTTACATATTTTAAGCTCATTTTTAATTAATATATTATAGTTCTGATCTGTTATTGAATATATTTCCTTAGTGTATATATATATATGTATATATATATATATATATATATATTTATTTATTTATTTATTATCTATAAGGAAGGTATTCTTCCCCTTGTTCTCTATTTCCTTATGGTAACTTTGTGTGGGATTTTACCCAAATATTTTTCTTTCTTCCTCTCTCTCCTTTTCTTTCTTGCATATTTCTTTCTCCTTCCCGCTCCCCCCTACAATCCTCCTATCCTCTCTTCCTCTTTCTTTCTTCCTTTCTTTCTTTCTTTCGTTCTTTCTTTCTTTCTTTCTTTCTTTCTTTCTTTCTTTCTTCCTTCCTTCCTTCCTTCCTTCCTTCCTTCCTTCCTTTCTTTCTCTTTCTTTCTTCTTAGCTTAGTTTTCCTTAATATTTAGTATGAGGCTGGATTCAAGGTTCATGTAACTTTTCTATATTCACAGGTATCTTCTGTTCTTGTTATATAGAGCTTAAAAATATGTGATTTGGGGCACTTGGGTTGCTCAGGTAGTTAGGTGTCTGACTCTTGATCTCAGCTCAGGTCTTGATATCAGGGTTGTGAGTTTAAACTTTGTGTTGGGCTTCATGCTGGGCATGGAGCCTACTTAAAAAAAAAAGGAGTTTTTTTTTTTTTTTTTTTGTTGTTTCCAGGTTTTGTCCAAATTTTGTTTTAACCTTTTTTTTTTCTTAACCTTTATTTTCCTTATTCTGCTTCAGTTTTAAATCCACTTCTAGCAGTTTCTTTTACTTATGGGTCCATGTTCTGGAGATAAGTCCTGCCAGGATATTTCCAAGAGTATACATGGTCTGAATGACTCCAGGTTCTTCACACTTTACTCTGGTGCTCTCACTCACTTACCGTTGGAGAAGGAAAATCTCCCATTTTTAGCTGCCATTCTCAGGTTGGCCTTCATTTTACTTTCCAGCAATATTCACTGGTTATTCAAGGATTTCTCTATTTTCTGGTTTATATAGTGTCCTGCTACTTCTCTTTGTTTTCCCTATTCAGATGTTGGTAACATATAAGTTTTCCCCTTAATCACCTGGATTTTGTGACTCTTCTGCATATCTTTACACCTACTTCTGCTTTAAATGTTGGCCATAGGTGTGTAACTTTACTACCCATAGGGAGGTTAGAAGGATCCAGAATCTGTATTTTTATTACTGCCACTATATTTCTAGAATTCAATTTTTTAAAAGCTAGGCATGTACAATGAACATGCTAACTTCTCACAGGAATAAAAGAAAGAAAAGATATTCATTGTATATGTAGCTGAATTAGAATGTGGGGAATTTATTTAGGAAATGACATTTTTGAGCATGTTCTCATCACTCTAGATACACCCTGATCTTTCCCGCTATAAACTGATGTCCCATATGATATACATCCATATTTATTATGTGAGGTAAACACATCTTCACAGGGCAATGCAGTATAATCAGAAAGTGTGGATTTTGAAAACAAAAAGACTGAAGTTCAAATCCTTATTCTATCTTTTAATGGCTGTGAATATGTGTGCAAGATATGTATGCTTTTAGCCATCAGGGAAATTCAAATCAAAATCACATTAAGATACCACCTTACACCAGTTAGAATGGCAAAGATTAACAAGACAGGAAGCAACAAATGTTAGAGAAGATGTAGAGAAAGGGGATCCCTATTGTACTGTTGGTGGGAATGCAACTTGGTGCAGCCACTTTGGAAAGCAGTGTAGATATTATTCCTCAAAAAATTGAAGATAGATCTACCCTATGACCCTGCAATTACACTACTGGCATTTACCTCCAAGATACAGATGTAGTGAAAAGAAGGGCACAGGCACATTGCGGTGCCTGTGCCCTTCTTTTCACTACATCTGTATCTTGGAGGTACATAGTAGCAATGTCTACAATTGCCAAACCATGGAAAGAGCCAAAATGCCCTTCAATAGATGAAAGGATAAAGAAGATATGGTCCATATATACAGTGGAATACTATGCCTCCATCAGAAAGGATGAATACCCAACTTTTGTGTCAGCATGGATGGGACTGGAGGAGATTATGCTGAGTGAAATAAGTCAAGCAGAGAAAGTCAATTTTCATATGGTTTCACTTATTTTGTGGAACATAAGGAATAACATGGAGTACATTAGGAGAAGGAAATGAAAACTGAAGGGGAGGAAATCAGAGGGGGAGATGAACCATGAAAGACTGTGGACTCTGAGAAACAAACTGAAGGTTTTAGAGGGGAGGGGGTGGGGGATGGGTGACCCTGATGGTATATATTCAGGAAGGCATTTATTTCACGAAGCACTGGGTGTGGTACATAAACAATGAATTTTGGGACACTGAACAAATAAAAGTAAATAAACAATTTCTTTAGTTGTGAAATGTACATAACCATATCTATTAGTGTGAATTTTAGCATCCTTCTCCAAATCGTAGAACCTTCAACATTGTAAAAATCAAAACTCTTACGGCTCAGTTAGATGCAACTTAAACAGGTACTTTACTCAGAGGTGTAACAAATGCATACATTTTCCTAAAGAATTATTTGTTTTTCTTTCTTTCTTTTTTAAATATTTTATTTATTTATTTGACAGAGAGAAACACAGCTAGAGAGGGAGCACGAGCAAGGGGAGTGAGAGAGGGAGAAGTAGGCTTCCCACCGAGCAGGAAGCCCAATGCGGGGCTAGATCCCAGGACTCTTGGATCATGACCTGAGCTGAAGGCAGACGCTTAATGACTGAGTCACCCAGGCACCCCGAGTTATTTGCTTTCTATAAACTAGAATTATTTTCCTCTTTTCCCCTGGTATCAGTTTTGACTTGACCCAATCTACTCAATTTAGAGAAATATTGGGAAAGGAAGAAAATAGTGCAGGATTAGAAAGGCTATTGTATGGATTTGCGCACACTTTATAGAACTATCTAACCCAGAGGAAGGGTTTTCTTTCTTTTTTTTTCCCTCCTCATGTAGATTGTCACAATGAATTACAAGCAGAATTCAACTTCTGTGAATTGCTAGAGGTGGGGGCAGAAAGTGCTCAGAAGATAGGCAACCATGATTAAAAATCTTTGTCAAATGTTAACTTTGAACATGCTGTGGTTTGATTTTTTAATGTAACTATGAGCAGAAAATAGCATTTTCTCACTCCATGAAGTCACACCTCTCTTTGTCAATGGAATAGTTGATAAATCAGTGAAAACAAAATTAAATGTAAATTGAGCTTTCCATCTGGCCACTGTGACACCCTTTAATTCAAGCTAAACAACCTGTCTTTGAGGAAATCTTTTCTGAAGCACACTGGATTGACAACATTTGAAAGGTTCCATGGTTCAGGAGAACATTTTAGGCTATTTGAGAAAAAGAAAATCCTGAATAGGACAAAGGAAGACTATAAGAAAAGGGAAAATCTAGTTAATTATCTTTACTCTGAGACATAAGGTGTGTTTGTCTGTAAAGAAAATGAATAATTCTATGTTAGCTACCCAAATATGGTTTTACAGTGTCCTTATTTTCTTCAGATCTAGACTCCTTTTGTTTCCCCTTCTTTCCTTCTTGTTACTATTTCACTGATATCAAGATCCCAAGGGAAAATGGAGAGAGGAGCAAAGGAAAAGGAAACCAGTAGCAAATTCAGGAACTGAGAGAGAAATGGTCCAGAGATTCAACTGTGGAGTCTGCTATACCAGGATACTAAGCCCAGTTGGGCCATTTATTAGCTGAAGAATCCTGAGCAAATTTCTTAACTTCCATTGGATTCAGAAATAGATGTCATAATATAGGTTAATTATATGTCATATAGTAAGTACTCATTAAAAATTTGTTATTTTTATCAACATATTGTTTGAGGACTGGGTTAGAATATTTTCTACTTTGGTAACATATTTTAAGTAATTCCATTCTTTTTTGTGGTGACCCACAAACATGTACTGACTTAATTTTATATTATATGTATATGGTGTATCTAATGATGTAGAATAGAGTGAAATTGTGATAGCTACTTCTCTTCATAGTTGGATGTAACATGTATGGAGCACACATATTATGTTAAGAGAATAATTTATATTTCTTCTCTTTGATATGGCTAATAGTTTTCCAGAGGGGAGACAAAAATGCAAACTTTTGCGGTTAATGAGGGAGTCCCCATTGATTATTGTCATTGAAAGTCTCCAATGACAATGATCATTTTTATATACAGTTCTAGAGAAGAGATGTACCTATGTGTTTAAGGTGTTCCTTTCTTAGGATGAAAGACTGCAACACAGGGAGACAAGGAATCTTTAAAAACAGAGGTGGGGATGGAGTTGGGATGTTAAGATATTTACTAGAAATGGGTGTACATAACAGAAAGAGGAAGGAAGGAGGATTGGTGAGAAAAAGATGAATGATACCAACCTGACAAACTCCACCAACTCCAATAGGGGTTCTGGACCAAAATTTCCACTTTGTGTCATCTGAAATTGTTCTACCTTTTTGCTTTGACTTTGTTCCAAATATGAGTTCCCACAGGAAGGTGTGATGTTGAGCAAGATGGCTCCGTGTTTCAGGCAGGTCAGGAAGGAGCTGATGTTGGAGGCTGACTGTTGACTGTAGGCTCATAGCTGGCCACAGGTCCTTTCTCAAAAGGAGACCTGTCATTGTATTTCCATATATGTTACAGAGATAGTCAAACAGTACCATCTGAAATTTGAGAAATTTGAGAATTGTAAATCCTGACCTCGTAGAGCTGGTTGAACAGACTGTAAACATTATTATCACAATAACTAATGTATTTGGAAAGGAAAGAACACCAGGGGCCTTAGGGTAAAACTCACAAAGGAAGAAGGTAGAATCAGGGCTAAGGGAACAAGGAGGATACAAGTACCTAGAAGTTTTATTTTTGGTGAAGGAAAGCTATTTCTGGTCAGGTTTGATAGCACAGTCTCTAAATATAATAAATTGTCAACTTTATAATATTATTATTGTGTTGAATTTAATTTGCCTCATGTTTCATATTTAAAATAAATGTAATTTTGACATATATTTTCCTACTTAGAAATATTTTAGAGCCATCATTGTGACATACTCATGCTACAATATTCATATCACTCTCTCCTTTTCTACAAAAAGACTATCATAAAAGTGCAAATACTTGCAAGCATTATATGAAAAAGGAAAGTGTACTGTCCCCTGTTTAGTAGTGAACCTCTGTGTTACTGAAATATATATGCAGGAATCTAATACTATTGGTGTCATTGAATTAATCACAACAAAAGAAATGAAATGCATTGTTTCACTTGGGGAGAAATGATTGAGTATGTAATGAGTAAACTAAAGAAGATACACCTTTGGAAAACAATATAGTGCATCACGGCTTCATGTAGAGGGACTTATTTGGACCAGTGCCCTAAAGTGGGTGAATATCTCTGGGACACAACCAGGTTTTATTAGCCATACTGTTTGGCTGGGGTTAGCAAAAGCAGTAGTAGTTAACTTAGCCAATACTTTCCATTCCTGTAGCTAGAAAAAAGTATGGGCCTCCTTGAGATGGAGCAAATCCCTAAGAGTTTTTGGACAATTAAAATGCATGTGTATGTGGGGGGTGCCTAGGTATCTCAGTTGGTTAAGTGGCCAAATCTTAATTTAGGCTTAGGTCATGATCTCAGTTATGGAATTTAGCCCACATCAGGCTTCATGCTCTGCACTCAGCAGGGAGTATGGTTGAAGATTCTTTCCTTCCCTCTCCCTCTGCCCCACCCCCTGTACATGCTTTTTCTCTTGCTTTCTAAAAGAAATAAATAAATCTTAAAAATATGTATGTCTATATGGGAGAAAACATATCTTTTGCCAGTAATGGAGGAGAGTATTCAAGAATCAATTTGAAAAATTAAAAAGAGACTATATTCTTATTTATATAATGAGGTTATGTAGCAGATCATGTTAATTACATATATAAGGGAGGAAGATGCCTCTTCCTTCAGAGAAGATAGTGGAGTTTTGCTTTTTTTTCTTTTTTAATATCTAAAGACTATTTTTTCCCAGTAGTTTTAGGTTTACAGTAAAATTGAGAGGAAGGTATAGATATTTCTCATATGTCCCCACTCCCACACATGTATAGCCCCTCCTACAAGAGTGAAACATTTGCTACAATTGATGGACCCACAGTGATACATCATTATCACCCAAAGTCCATAGTTAACCTTACAGTTCTCTCTTGGTGTTGATAGTCTGTGAGATTGGATAAATGTGTAATGACATGTGTTCACCATTACAAAGTCATACAGGGTATTCTCACTGTCTTAAGAATCTTCTGTGCTCTGGGCGCCTGGGTGGCTCAGTGGGTTAAAGCCTCTGCCTTCAGCTCAGGTCATGATCTCAGAGTCCTGGGATCCAGGCCCACATCAGGCTCTCTGCTCGGCAGGGAGCCTGCTTCCTCCTCTCTCTCTGCCTGCCTCTCTGCCTACTTGTGATCTCTCTCTCTGTGAAATAAATAAATAAAATCTTAAAAAAAAAAAATCTTCTGTGCTCTGTCTAATCATTCCTCTTCTGCCCCTCCAATTTCTGGCAACCACTGATGTTTCTACTGTCTCCATAGTTTTGCCTTTTCCAAAATATTATGTATTTGGAATCATCGACTATGTACTGTTTCATTATTTCACCTATTAATATGCATTTATGTTTCTTCCATTTCTTTTTTAGTGGCTTGAAGGCACATTTTTTTATAGTGCTGAATAATATTCCATTGTCTGGATGTACCAAAGTTTATTTATCCATTCACCTATGTAGAACATCTTGAGTGTTTCCAGGTTTTGGCTACTATAAACATTTATGTGCAGAGTTTTTTTGTGGACATAGATTTTCAGCTGTTTTGAGTGAATACCAAGGGGTGTAATTGCTAGATCATATGCTCAGAGTATGAGCTTAGTTTTGTAAGAAACTCCCATTCTTCTGAAGCAGATGTACCATTTTGCATTCCTGCCAACAATGAATGAGAGTTCCTATTTCTCCACAACCTAGCCAGCATTTGGTATTGTCAGTGTTTTAGATTTAATCATTCTGAATAGATATTTAATGATACTTCATTGTTTTAATTTGCATTTTCTGATGAGATATTATGATAAAGAGCTTCTAGTTTCTTTTGGACTTCTTTAAATAGGTACTGTATTGCCTAAGTCCCTTTTTTATTCTAGAATGACATTTTCTAAGCTAGAAAAATAAAAGCAATTGAACTAGAACTCCTGAATTTTTTATTTTTTTATTTTTATTTTTATTTTTTTTAGAACTCCTGAATTTTTTAAATTTACCATGATTCCTAAATAAATTCTACCAGTGATATCCATGCCTGAGTTTAGTCTCTTATATGGAGAGAAAATTAACATTTTCTATTTCTAAAGAGATTAATTTAGATACAGTGTTTATAAGGAAAACTGTCCTTTAAATCTGTTTTTCCCCAAATTTCTTGCTGTCATGAGAAAAAGAATCTAGCAAGAGATAAATAATAAAGTTGAAATCCAAATCAACAATAACATGAGACATTAAATTAAGCTCATAGGCATCAGTTGTGGAAATTAGGCAGATCAGTTTCTAAATTTAGACAATCTTTAGGTGTTTCTAAATGAATATTGGGTGGGAAAAAAAAGCCCAAAGGATTTGTGGTTACTGTCTCTTATTCAGCAAAGCATACTGGAGTGAGTATTTTAAATTTCAACATTGCACTATTTTTCTCTTAAAAATTCTAGGAGCACATTTAGTATCAAATTCCTCTCATTCTGTCCCCTTCGCAAGTGATTAGTGTTTTCCTGAATTCCTCAAATTCTTTATGACCTTTACCCCATATTTCTGTCATTCTTCTTCCAAATGTGACTAGGATATTCTCTTCCAGCATATTTTGATGGACAAGGTAATCCATTTTGTTGTCTAACCTCTATATCAAAGTGACAGAAGATTCAGTGGTTTAACAGCTGGAGAAATTTTCATTACATGAATGAGATTAAGATAACACTTCCATTAACAGAACTTAAGATCAATGTCCCTAAACACACCATTCCCAAATCAAGACTTTATTGTGTATTTTAAGACTTTAGAGCCACGAAGTTTTTCTTACTCAAGCTGACTGTAACATTACTTGAAGTAAAAATTATTAAAATAAATGCTCAGAAAATTTATTGGTGGTATCCTTCAACAAGCCGTTGAAGATGACTTCCCCACACCAAAAAAGATAAAGTAAAATAAAATAAGAAACCCATAACAATATAAAATAAAATGCAGATCTTTCAAGGGGCCTGTATGCAGCTACCCTAGCTCTCACATGGTGCTCAGGGAATCCACTGTTGGTTTAGAAAAGTGAAAAGGAAAAACTCAACCATTTAGTCTATTTTCCCACCTACCATTCTTTCAAAAAGACAAAGTAAGCCAGGATTATGACACATTTTAAAATTCTATTTTATGGAATAGGTCTTCAAAAACATGCACTGAATGAAAGGAAATCCTTTGATGTGGACGTTGATATGTCTGTAACTAGATTGTAAATTAGTAGTAGTCCTGAAACAAATCTGACTCCATACCTGTCCAGAATATGGCATATAATATAGGGACATCTTGAGCACTTATGAATTTGTTTTCATTAATGAAAATTTAAAATAAAATTCAATGCTTATGTATTAAGTAAAAAAAAAAAAACCCACAATTTTCACTTTGGTGATATAGTGATATTATTTCCTGGACTGAATATCTTAATGTTTTTTTTCTAGAATTTAAGGTATACTTTAATTTTTCTTTAGAGTGATTGATTAAATATTCTTTGTGCCAAGATAATTTAGGTCTTATAGATTCCATTTTTTTTAAGTTGATATAAAACAAAAATAGTTACTCTATTTTTATTTATATATTTTTTAACGATTTTATTTATTTATTTTTCAGAGAGAGAGAGAGAGAGAGAGAGCGAGCACAAGCAGGGAGAGCTGCACGGAGAGGGAGAAGCAGGTTCCCTTTTGAACAAGGAGCCCAATGTGGGACTCGATCCCAGGACCCTGGGACCATGACTGGAGCCAAAGGCAGACACTCAACTGACTGAGCTATTCACGCATCCTCTGGGTGTTACTTCAAACACAGTCTCAAGTATTATTAAAATCAACATTTGCCAGTATAGAAAGACTATCTAGGAGTATCCGATTCAAGGCACTCCCATGAAATCTATGGAGTACCTTCCTGATAACTAGAGAAAACATTTTCTAAATTTCCACATCCTCCTGTCTTCAGCACAAAGAATTCAGACAGTAGTGGTGACACATGGACTTGGAGTTGGGCAAGGTGAGGCAGTGAAATGAAGGGTGGATGACCTTGGCAACTTTTAAAATTCAGTGAAAAAAAACAGGGATTTGTATAGCTAGAGCACCTCCTGGGTTCTAAAAAGAGAAGTGGAGGGAGGCATTAGAATAACATGCTGTCACATGTTCTGATAAGGGGGCTTGACTTCTGGGGGTGTTAGGGGAAAGATCTATCCCTAATTTTACTGATTTGATTCTCAAAATAGCCAAGATAGTATTCATGACATAAACATTGATTATATCCTCAGTAAAATTACATGGAAAGAAAAAAGACATGGAACCCCAAACTCCGACTACACGATGCCAAAACGTATGTGTCACTTATAGGGTCGGGCCAAATGTATGTTCTCAGGCATGGGGGTCTGGTGGGGGGGATGGGAAGAAGTATCTTTCTTTCACTGTTCCTGTGGTAAATCCTTGGTCTGAGGTTATTTCTTAAAAACACCCCTGTCAGCATTCTGTACATGCCTGGTATGCTTTCCTAGGTTGGATAATTAAACCATTGCTGATCTATCTGATAGATCAATTAGTACAATAAAATCAAACCCAATAATTGAGATTTGCCCATGGTTTCATTATTTTTTAAAGTGAGACAATTTAGTCAGATGATTTTGATTATAACTGATCCTGGGGCACACATTTCCTCTTTTATTGTGGCATCCGGATAAAAACATTGAGTCATGACTATTTCAATCTATTTTCCTTGTGTTGTGGAGGTTCATTTGGCATTAATTTCAGTTTTCATTTTCCCTCACCCTGAAAAATGAATCTTCAGACAGCCACTATACATAGAAGCGAGCCCGATCGACTTCTCATTCACACCACTGAAAATTGGCCTGAAAAACAAGGAGTCTGTAGATTTCTCCTTTTATCAATTATCTAAGATATTAAACTCCTATCAAATACTATATTTTAATTCTGATAAATGGGTTTGAAAATCTTAGGGTTTGTTCACGTAAATGAAGCTCACAAAGGAGCACAATTCTTCACGTTACACAAAACTGATATCGAGTGAGCCTAGTCATTTTGCAGTTCCAGCTTTCAAACTTGGCTGAGATCTAGGATTTCACCTCTTTCCTGCATCTCTTTATTAAGAGCTGAAAAGAGCGACATAAGTTTAGGCCAGTAATAGCAATAATTCAGATAGCCGATTTTCACTCTGAAAATTGTATTTAAAAAAAGAAAGAAAACTGAGTGGAAAATGATTCCTAATTTGCTTTCATAATAGGCAAACAGACTGATGTTTCTTTCCTAACTCTCTTCAGAAATGGCAAAACTTGATCCCATTACCAGTGATGTAGATTTCTGAGTAAGCAACAGTCTACCAGGAGCTAATTTTTCTACATTTAAAAAAAAAGGCCCAAAATAAGGAGGAAGCATATGTTTTTGAGTTTTTGGCACAGGGAGGTGATGCTGGAAAGCTCTGGTTTTCAGACATTTTCCAAGCGACGTCTGTGCCGCTCCCGATCTGCATGTTTCCACGGTGTGTATCTCCCTGGTGTGAAACTGATCAGTAGCAGCATGAATCTGTCACCAAGAGTTACAGTGACTGGGATTTAGGGAAACTTCAGCCTATTTTTGTTGATGCTGTGATGTATCAGACACTTCTTCAAATGTGACCTGGGTCTGGAAATGATGTGCTGTGATGTGTCAAGGTCTTCAGGGACAGAGATTTCTTTTTAAGAAAAAATAAAAACAATTTCCACCCCCTGGTTGTCCTCAAACAAAGAATGAACAGGTCAGGGAGATTAAAATGCCTGTCAATATGATAATAAATACCTATAGAGCTGTGTCTGTGGAAAATAACAGAAAACGCGAGAAAAATATTCAACAGCCTACGTGGTCACAGCTGTCTCTTATTTACATATTACTAATGTTTCAAAATATATCGTAATTGAAATTCCTTGAACTTGGGAGCCTTTAGATGTTTCTTCTAACATATATTCCTATTTATTTGTAAAAAGATTTGTCAGTGTTCTATGCTAAGGAAACGAGTTAGCTGGGATTGCAGTGACATTAACAACCAGTTTTGAAAAGTAGTGCATTGTTATGGTCTGTCATTGCCTTCTTGTAACTAAATGAAAGTATCTAAATATCTGAATTTCATTTTCTAGCAAACTAGAATCAAATACACCTGATTTAGTTCAATAAAATCACTAGATTTTTTTAAACATACATTTCCATTTACTTAAAATTTATTTTTTTAAAGATTTTATTTATTTGACAGAAAGAAACACAGCGAGAGGGAACACAAAACAGGGGGGAGTGAGAGAGGAAGAAGCAGGCTTCCTGCTGAGCAGGGAGCCTGATGTGGGGCTTGATCCTGGAACTGCAGGATGGTGACTGAGCCAAAGGCAGGTACTTAACGACTGAGCCACCCAGGTGCCCCTTACTTAAATTTTAATACATACTGCTGTTTATGCTAATAAATGCTTTTGTTTTGCTTTGCATTGTTATTGGTATTTTGATTTCTAAATAAAAGGGGATGAGCTGTATTTCTTACCATATATTTTCTTTAATTCTTGAAAACTTTTTTTTTACTTTAAATTTATTTTATTTTTTCAGTGTTCTAAGATTCATTGCCCATGCCCCACACCCAGTGCTGCATGCAATAGGTGTCCTCAGTACCCACCACCAGGCTCTCCCATCCCGCCATCCCCTCCCTGCAAGACCTTCAGTTGTTTCTGTGTCCAAAGTCTCTCATGTTTCATTTCTTTCCCTGAATTACTCTACTTCCCATTTCCTTTCCATCTCCTACTGTCTTCTATATTACCCCTTATGCACCACAAGTAAGTAAAGCCATGTGATATTTGACTTTTTCTACTTGGCTTATTTCAGTCAGCATAATCTCTTCCAATCCAGTCCATGTTGCTATAAAAGTTGGATATTCATCCTTTCTGATGGAGGTGTAGTATTCCATTGTATATATGTACCACATCTTCTTTATCCATTCGTCTGTCAAAGGGCACCTTGGCTCTTTCCACAGTTTGGTGATTGTGGCCATTGCTGCTATGAACATTGGGGTACATATGGTCCTTCTTTTCACTACATCTGTATCTTTGGGGTAAATGCTCAGTAGTGCAATTGCAGGGTTATAGGGTAGTTCTATTTTTAATTTTTTAAGGAATCTCCACATTGTTTTCCAAAGCGGCTGCCCCAACTTACATTCCCACCAACAGTGTAAGAGGGTTCCCCTTTCTCCACAGCCTCTCCAATGCTTGTTGCTTCCTGTCTTGTTAATTTTGGCCATTCTGACTGGTGTAAGGTGGTATCTCAGTGTGGTTTTGATTTGAATTTCCCTGATAGCTAGTGATGATGAACATTTTTTCATGTGTCTGTTAGCCATTTGTATATCTTCTATGGAGAAGTGCCCCTTCATGTCTCCTGCCCATTTTTTGTTATGTTCATCTTCTTTTTGGTTGTTGAGTTTGAGTATTTCTTTATAGATCTTGGATATCAGCCCTTTGTCTGTAGTGTCATTTGCAAATATCCTCTCCCATTCCGTGGGTTGCCTCTTTGTTTTGTTGACTGTTTCCTTTGCTGTACAGAAGCTTTTTATTTTGATGAAGTCCCAAAAGTTCATTTTTGCTTTTGTCTCCTTTGCCTTTGGGGATGTGTCTTGAAAGAAGTTGCTGTGGCCGATGTCAAAGAGGTTACTGCCTATGTTCTCTTCCAGGATTTTGATGGATTCCTGCCTCACGTTGAGGTCTTTCATCCATTTTGAGTTTGCCTTTGTGTGTGGTGTAAGAGAATGGTCAAGTTTCATTCTTCTATATGTAGCTGTCCAATTTTCCCAGTACCATTTATTGAAGAGACTGTCTTTTTTCCACTGGATGTATGTATATTTTTTTAATAAAATCTTACTATTCTGCCTTTCTTTTTTGTTATTTTGCCATTGCCTAGTACAGCTATAAGGTTGATTTCAGTCAGTGGTTGAAAGAATAGAACAGATCTTTTTGATTTGGAGTATCCAAGGATATTGAAGTGTCATATATTGTCTTGAGAGGAAATATTTTCAACTTATTTGGAAATGAAAAATTGTAATAGCTGTAATTCACAGTTGTTGTATGACTTTGTGCAGAGTGAACCCCTTGAATTGGGAACTGGAGTCTAAGCATCATTATCTTTCTAACTGCTCCTCAAGCAGGATTGAGAAATGACTGACTCAGATGTTACTTTCTTCTTTCCACACTTTTTGTTGGTCATACCCTTCAACCTCCAAGTTGACAAAGATTTAGCCACTTCTTTATTATAATCACATTTTGCAGGCAAATCTTTTCTGTGGTATAGAATCATTTATGGGCATGTTGTATTTCTGTTACTAGATTCTAAGACCATTCAGGTTCACAGACTATTGGTATTTATATCCGACATGATATGTTTGCAAATCTGAAGATTTAGGCAGACCAAGGAATGATCATGCATATGAAAACTTAAGAAAATCTAAGTGCGTGTTTCTAGAAACCTAGATAACTTTGAGGGACCTAATCCAGATATGTATGGGTGTACTGTGAAGAAAATAAAGGTAAGGCTGGGGACCCACTTCATGTCATGACTCCACATACAGCAAGAAACACAACGCACCAGGAAACTTTGGAGACCATGTGGATATCAAATTATGAGAGGCTGGTGCCTGTGAAGAGAATGCCAGGGTTTGGTGGAGCTTACCTTTGCTAATTCCTGTCAGTTTTATTTCAAATATTAGGGCCCCAAGATCATGTAATACTGTGTGCATGTATTAATCCTCGTGTACTGGATAAACAGGGTGCCATTTGGATATCTGCAAGCATGGAGAACAAGTGATTGCTGCCTAATTTCCCTCTCTTTTTCAGAGAAAGTGAAATGTTGGTATGGAGTCAAGTTAAGGAAGGAAAAACACTAAATAGGAGCAAAGATGGAGTAATAGAGAAACTCCATGTACTCGTAAAGGAAACTCCACAAAAACTACTTAGTACCCTATCTTGAAATCCCTTTCAAAACAAACAAGAATATAATCCCAACTTCAACTGTCTTTAGTTCAAAGAAAAGAGTTAGGACTCTAAAGGGATAGTATTTGTAATTGCTTCCTTGTTCTTGGCAGGAGAGGGAGAAACCCTGGAATCACTCTCCAAATTGGTCATCTTCTGTGATCACTTTCTCTATGGTGGAATCAGGCAAAGAGACTATTCCCAGTGATGCCATATTGGACGTGGGACTGGGAGGTAGTGACTTGGGTGGAAACGTCAAGTCTTGCAGGATCAGATCTGATTAGAAAGTACAACACAATGTGTTGCTGAGTCATTTCCGGCACCGACATTTTCTCTTTCTCTGGCTATTTAGTGAGATGCTTCTTTGATATTTTTCAAGTGCCCCTTTCCCTCACACTTGTATTTCTGGGTTTTTATCCAGCTATGAAATTCTTTGCCTCTAGCAGAGAACAATACTAATATTGCTGATATCACACTGACCTCTAAATCTTATGCACTTCGAGGTGAAAGGGGAGTGTAGAGCTCATAAAATTCTCACCTTCATTAGGAAAAAAAGGTATGTGATGTAGTACCCTTTTCCCTTGCCCTGGTTACATTCCATAGCCTGCTGATAATGATACTTAAATACAGGAACATTTGAGAGCACAGCTTTTTTTCCTGCCACTCTCAATGCCTGGTTGTCTTTTACCGTTTATGTATAGTATTGGGGATATAAACGGTGGCAATTCAAATACAACAAATCCTTCAAGATGAGTTAAAATAACTTAATGATTTAACCAGAATTCTGGAGGAAGACAATGGGACAAAAGGACAATAGAATATTGGACCTGGTTTTATAAAGAAATATAGAATAAGAACATTAGCAGAAGTGATTTTATGTTAGGCAAAATTTTCTCCAATTTATCATATACTCTACAGAGTGACATATTTCATGTAGGTGAAAATCTTTTAAATGTAATTCTAAGCTCTTTTATTCTTGTAGTTAGTTAAAAAAAGGAATTGTATATGTTAGGAACAAAAGTAGGTTTTTATAATAAGACAAACATGAATGTTTAATTAATTTATGAGACTAGTACATGGTAATAATTTAACTGTAATTATATGGCTTTTGGTTTCCTGAATCCTGTCTCTCTTCCATCATTTCAGTAAAAAGCAGAATTAACTGTAAGGGAAAAATACAGTTTCTTGCATTTCCATAGCTAATCTCTTCTATTATCCCAAACCTAGCTTTTATAGACCAGAGCAATAATTTTTATCTACCAAGGAAGTTTTAACTATGGATTACTGTTGAATTTTTTCCCCTTTGCTCCATTTCTATAGACCCAGAAAAGTTTAAAACCCCAGGGTCATATACCTTTATTCTACTTTTAGAGTTTCTATACATTATGATTATAATTCAGACAGGTATAGTTTTATGAGTCAACTACAAATTATCAATTAAATGTTCCATCTTTTCAGATTAAAATTCTATAAATTCTTTCCCACCTTTGCACTTTAGCAATAATTTGGAGCTCACATTCAAATTTTTTACATTCCTGTGATTTCTTTTTTATTCCTCACCTCTCAATTGTCTAAAAGTCTAATCGTGTCAAGGACCTACCAAAGTGTATTGAATGGATGCCTGATCAGCCGTTCCTTTTTCCTTTTAATTTGATAAAATTGGATTTGCTGGGTGATTCCTTGGGGAGAGGCTGTGTGTTTTCTCTGCTCTTTTGCTTCCTTTCCCTCTCTCTCCTGCACAGATCTCTCTCATTTTTCTTCTCTCCCTCCAGCATATTTAGTAGCCAATTTTTCAGGCTCAAGATGTTCAATTAGGTTCAGAAAATATCCAGAGTGGAGCATAGTCTCTAGAGTTAGTACATTTCATTTGTTTCCTTTCTTACTTTAGCAAGTTTCACCTTTGTGTCTTTTCTTCATTAAGTTAAGGGCTTAATGGTTATAGAATTAAGGATATGGTGTTGAGGAACTCTAGATATATCTTCTTTTTATTTCTTACAAAAACACATCCTTTCTGCTCTTTTTTTTTTAAATCAGTTTTCTGAGAGTTATAATAAAGGAGCAAACCACAAATTATGAGATGTATCTTGATGGAATATTTGTGCCCTGGAGGATAAAGAAAGCTGCTCTCTGAGGACAAAGGCACAACTCGGGTCCTCTTGGCACTGTGTTCATTCCTCCAGTTAGGTACACAGGGAGGAAGGTCTAAGAGTTCCTGCAGCTTTCTCCACCTGCTGTTCACCTGCCCCTGGAGATGAAAGATGACCTTGAAAGCAGAGCACGCTATATCTTGAAAGAGGCCATGTAAACAGCACAATAAATGAGGCCATTACTCCCATCAAGAATGACCCTTTCCAATGCTGTACTATCAGCTTCCCATTCTCCCTGACAGTCCTCCGTCCTTCCCCTTCAGCATCTAAATACCACTCCTCTGCTTCAAACCAGTTAACGAGCTCCCTTATTACAGCCCACACTTTACCTCACTCATGAATTTTTTGTTCATTTTACATTTCTATTTTCTGGCCATTCTTATCATTCCTTAATGCCTTTGACATCACTTTGAGATACACACACACACACACACACACACACACACTCACTCACACCTCACACACATTTTATTTATTTATTCCAGAAGTAGAGGCCTGAATTGGCTTTATTCACATACCTTCCAATTTCCCCCCTTTCATTTGTTTATTCTCTAGGAGTATCATGGGTTTAAGGAAGATAGGTTTTATTTATTTTTTTAAATTAAAATACAGAGTTTCAGTTACTGAATTTGGAAAATCAAAGTTTTTAAAGCAGATTAAATTGTGTCCTAAGGGCAAAACTACATGTCTATAAATGGAGTGCAGTGCTATTACTAATATTCATGAGAATTTTTCCTAAATGGTCAGATCACAGAAATGTTTCTATTGTCCTCTTTTCATAGTCCTCTCCTCTGCACTTATGATTCCAGTCTATTCCATGGTCAGTGGCTCAGATCTCAGACTTGCTCAGATTTTGGTATTTTGTTATCATGGTATAGAATGCCAGCCACACTTAGATAACAGGATTCCTTGACAGCCTTGATACCGCCACTCTGAGCAGTCTCCAAAGGTTATTTGATGCATATGACAGACTCTGACCATATGTTTTCCCCTATCTGAAGACTGCTGCCTTAAAGTCAGCTTTGTTGCTGACATATGTTGGAAAACACCAGAAATAGTCAGAGAAACTCTCTGAAACCCTCCCTTGGTGAAAAAATAAGATTATTGGTCCTCTACCAATGTCCAGCCTGGTCTTTCAAAATTCTGTTCTCAGTCTTAGAATGTTAATGTCCATATGAAAGTTTACTTGTATGAAGATACCCCTGACATTTCTGAGTGTTTTCTCCCAGGAGGATATATTTAATTCAACACATCCTTTAAGTTCCCTTGGCAGAGGTGTCATAACATAATAGTAGGTCACAGTTCATTATGAAGGACATGTTACAAATAGCAGCAAAAATTCCAAAGTTTATCAGTAATTTTCTTCAAAAAATTCCATGAAGTAAAATCAGTTTTAAAGTATAACTCTTATGACTGCCAATTCTGGTCAAAGTAGAATAAGAAGGACTATGTTTATCCCACTATTGAAGCAACTAATAAATAGGATAAAATATATGAATCAATGACACTCTAGAAATTGGATGAGAGGCAAAAAAGGACAGAAATCTTGACCAAACAAACAAACAAAAGAACATGAGATGAGCCCTCTGATTGTTCTAGCTTACTACCTAGGAAGTTTCTAGACTGCAATGTAGGAGGGGACATCCAATTAGTGCCTCTTCTCAACAGCCATACCAAAAATGTCATAATTTGTAGTATATTAAAGTGCTGTAGGAGTATCTTGTCTCGAAAATAGATAATTTGACACAGAACCAAAGCTGTTTGAATCCCCACCCACAGCATATTAAAAGCAAGGCCTAAAAGGATAAAATTTTTTCCAGGTAACTTAATCATCACAAAATTAAGTACTAGAAAATTTTTAGGAGTGTAAAAAATACTTAGCTCTTCAAAAGGTAAAATATACAAAGTCTGGCATCCAATTAAAAATTATCAAACATACAAAGAGGCAGAAAAACACTATCCATAATGAAGAGAAAAACCATCAATCAAAACAGACACAGAAATGACCTATAAGAAAATTAGAAGACAAGGACATTTAAGCAGTAACTATGAATGTATTCCATGTATTCAAGAAGCTAGAGGGAAGGCTGGACATGTTAACAAGGTATGTGGATGATTTTTGAAAGATTCCAACAGAATTTCTAGGATGAAAAGTGCAGTGTCAAAGGTAAAAAACACACTGATGGCATTAACAGTGGATATTCATAATATCAGAGAAAAAAGTAAGTGGACTTTCAGAAATAGCAAAAGTCAATATCTAAAATGAAAACACACAGCACTAAAAATAATTAACAAGACATCACTGCGACATTTTAAGAGGACATACATATGTGTAATTGGACTCTCCAAAGTGGAAGGAAGAGGAAAAAGTCTAAATAAACAATGTCTGAAATTTTTCAAAATATGATTAAAACTATAAATCTGCATATCAGCTCCTATTATAATCACAACGTTTAACAGTGGTGGAAAAAGGAAAAACTTAAAAGTGGCTGGAGAGCAAAGGAAGCACATTCGATACAGGGGAACAAGAACAAGAATGGTAGCAGGTTTCTCACTAGACACGACACCAGTGAGAAGAGAGTATAGCAACATCTTTTAGGTAATGAAACAAACAAACAAACAAACAAAAAACAAAAAAAACAAAAAACAAAACTGTTAATCCAGATTTATTGACCAATGAAAATGTCTTTGAATAATGGAGTGAAATAAAGCCTTTTTCCAGACATGCAAAAGTTGAAAGAATTTATCATACTCTAAGAGTTTTAAAAGAAAGCCCTTCACATGAAAGTAAATTAATATGAGATGGAAACCTGGCTTTCATGAATGAGTGGAGACTAACAGTAACTACGTGGATAAGTATTAAACATTTTTCTTATAACTTTTGAAGCCTTTTTCTATTAACTTTTTTATTTATTGTATGTAAAAGGGAATTGTATGCCCATAGAGCTCAAAGGCCAGGAGAAGAGAAATGGAACTACACTGTTGTATACTATACTATCTTATGCCATACCATATCACACTATACCGTACCACACTGTACCATACCATATCATGCCATACCATAGCATAGCATACCGTACCATACATAAAGTAGCACAATATCACTGGGAGGAAAGCTGTAATAACTTAAAGATGTATACTATAAACCCTAAAGTAACCATTAGAATAACACAGCAAAGGATTATGCTGATAAGTGAACATCAATAACAATAACAACAAAGTATTACAAAAGTGTGCCATTAAATCAAAGAAGGACAAAAAGGAGTGAAAGGGGAATAAGGAACCAATAGAATGAGTGAACAACAAAGAGCAAGATACTAGAGAAAGTAGATGTCAATTCAACCATATCTGTAATTATATGAAAAATAAATGGTTTACCCCAAACAAGTTGTAGAATTTGTCAGATTGGATACAAAAATATGACCTAACTACATGCTGCTGCCAAGAAATCCACTTTAGCCATAAAGACACAAATAGTTTAAAAGGAAAAGGATAGGGGAAAAAAAGGAACTACTAAACAAAATATGTGTTAAACAAAAGAAAGCTGGAGTGGCTAGTTTAATAACAGATAAAATAGTAATGACATAGAGGTCAGTTCCTCAAAAGAAAATAATAATCCTAAACACTTATGCATGTGATAACAGAACCTCAAAAAAAAAAGAAGTCAAAACTGACAAATGTTAGGAGAAATAAGTAAATAACTATTAGAGTAGAAGATTTCATCTGACTTCTTTCAAAAATTAATATAATAAGACTTCAGTAAGCATATAAAGGACTTAATACTGTTAACAACTTTTCAAATCAATACCTATGAACTACTCCACTAACCACAACAGTACATATTCTTTTCAAGTGCACATTGATTGTTTATCAATGTAGACCACATTCTGGGTCATAAGAAAAGTTTCAAGTAATTTGAAGGCATTAAGTCACTCCAAGTATGTTGTCTGATCTCAATGTAATTAAATTAAAAATCAACAACAGAAAAAAATATTGAATTGTGGTAAAACATTTGAGAACTGAAAAACATACTTATAAATGAACCATGGGTCATAGAAGAAAATCAAAGAGGAATCAAGTTTTTTGAAATGAATGGAAATGAAAATTGAACATCTCAAAACTTACTGAAGCAGCTAAGGTTGTATTTGATGCAAATTCATAGCATTTAACACATGCATTGGAAAAAAGAGAAGTCTTACAACAATGAACTCAGATTCTATATTAAGATACCACAAATGGAAGAGCAAGTGACACTCAAAGCAAGCAGAAGAAAGGAAATAATAAAGATCGAGGTGGAACAATGAAAAAGAAAACAGAAAAACAATAAAGGAAAGTCAATGAAACAAAAGCTAGTTCCATCAGAAGCTCAATAAAATTAATAAACCTGTAATAAGAATGATCAGAAAAAATGGATGGAATAAACTATTGAAGAAACAACAAGAATGATCTTGAAAAAATTAACCTGGGTAAAAGAAGTCAGACCTAAAAGTGTGGACTGTATAATTCTGTTTATAAAATTTTAGAAATGCAAAATAATATGTAGTTAGAAAAACATGGATTGGGAGATATGAGTCAGTGGTGGGATGCTTACAACGGGCCAAGAAAATATTGAGAGGGATGATGGATGCTATTACCTTGATTACTATGATGACTTTATGGGGGTATACATGAGCAGTGTGTTGAATGCCAATTATACCTCAGTGAACATGTTAATATGGAATGTGTGCCTCTAACTGTGTGGAATCATGATACAGTTTTTTGTGGGGTGGGCAGAGAAACAGAGGGCCACAGAAAATTAGGGACAGACTTGTAGCACTGCCACCACATTTTATTCCCTAGGGTGGGATCGTCCTGCACAGAAGTGAATCTTAGCAGGAGGGCAACTTGGCTCAGTTACTAATTTCAGGAAGGTGCTTACATTTCCTGTTCACCTGAAAGGCTTTTCTCACCACTGTGAAACCCTCTAATCTCAGCTTTTCTAACTTCCACTGGCACCAATTCTCCTTCTATATAGTCATTTCTCCTTGCCGCACTTTGTCTTATTATGGAGGGAAATTTATTTTTAGTATCTGTTATTTTATCTGCTATTTCCTTGACCTCTTTTTCTTCTATTTCTCTCTGCCCCCTTTCTTGCCTTAAATTTCTCCTTCCCCTTTCCCATGCACTATCCCTATGTAGCCTACCACCTATTATTTATCTTAAATTGGCTATAGCTTCTAGTTTTATCACTAGGTCTTCAATAAGTTCTCCTCAAAAATAATATTTGGAAACATTGACTTTTCATTCCTACTGTATATTCTTGTCTGTACTTTTTCACATCAGTGCTTTCACCTAAATTTATGTGAGTAAATGATCCCCTTTCTTATTTTACACTCTGTTGAAAAATGTCATCTCTGCTTAAAAAATAGACTTTTAGCATGAGGGGTAACCTGGAGGACAGTGGGAGAAGGAAAGTAAATGGGAAGTAGGGTAATCCAGGGAGAGAAACGAAACAACACAGACTTTGGACACAGAAAAAAACTGAGGGACTTGGAGGGAGGGGGGTGGGGGTTGGGAGAGTCTGGTGGTAGGTACTGGGGGCACCTATTGCGTGGAGCACTGGGTGTGGGGAATGGGGAATGAATCTTGGAACACTGGGAAAAAAAATTTAAGTAACAACTTAAAAATAAATAAATAAATAAATAAATAAATAAATAAATAAATAAAATGTTTAAATAAAAAAATAGACTTTTAATCACGTAAATGTTGCATACATACCTACTTATGAAATAGAAACAAATATGCCATAACTCTTTTCTTGGTCAGATAAGCTGTGTTTTTGAACAGATGGTTTATTTTGGAATCTCTCTGACATAATCATTTGAATTTAAATTATAAGTGACATCATACCAAGCATCCTCTATCTTCTTTGTTGACACACAGAATTGTGATACATCTTTGGCCATCTCTAACCTCTTACTATATATGTGTATATATTAAATTTTGAGTTATTCCTGAAAGTTTAGCTAATGTTCCTGTTTTTACCAGATATTTTTTTCTAAAATAAAGAATAAATAGATTTATTATTACAGCTTGAATCATATTGTATTATGGTTATCCAGAGAAACAGAACTGATAGGTAAGAAGGAGATTTATTTTCAGGTATTTGATCACATGACTATGGAGGCTGAGAGGTCCCATCTACAAGTTGGAGACCCAAGAAAACCACAAATATAGTCCAAAAGCCTAGAAGCTGGAGAGCTGATGTATAGATTCCAGTCTGAATCTGAAGTCCTGAGGACCAGGAAAGGAATAGGCAGAAGAAGACAGGTTTCCCAGAGCAACAGTTGGACAGATAGCAAATTTAATCTGTCTCCACCTGTTTGTTCTACGGAGGCTTTCTATAGACCCGTGAGGACAATCCACTCTACCCAGTCTACTAATTCAAATGCTTGTTTCTTTCAGAAACACTCTCACAGACAGAACCAGAAATATTGTTTAATCAACTGTCTAGTCTAGGTGTCTTGTGATCTAGTCCAGTTGACTCATAAAATTAACTATCACACATATCACATGCTTTGTGTACAGATTATTGCAAAAATGAATGTCTTCATGAGTTATCACTACAAATTTTATCACTAATATTTTCAAAAAGGAAGTCCAATGTAAGTTTTTGTTGCCTTAGCCTTTAAGTTGATCTTGGTGATGCATCAGTTTTGACTGGTTTGATGGTCTGATGGTCTGTTTGCTATTTTATTTCTTCACATACTATTTATTTTCACTTCCTTAAAATCAGAGGTCATTAATGGAACCAGTTATACAAAACATAAATCTTGAATATTTTGTTAAACCATCGGTCCTCTGTGTACAAATTTTTTAACAGGTCCTCAGACACTTATTTCTATCCCTATGACTAGAGCTATTTTCCATTATGTTTAAGAATGGTGACATCAGCAGATATTTTTTTCTTTAAATTCAGACACTGTGGTGATCTGGTATCTCTTCAGAAATAAGAAAGTCCATACTTATCTTTGCAAAAATAAACACAGTCTCAAGAGGAGAGATTTACCCTGTAAATGGTAAATCCATTTACACAGATTTAATGGTAAACCCCAAGAAAGGCACATTTGAAAACGTCTGAAAGAATAAAATGGAAGAAGAGATAGTTTCTAGCCAATATATATTAAAAAGAAAGAGATGGCAGATTTGAAAATCAGTTAAAATTCACAGTGTTGAAGTTCATAAAATATCACCAAGATTCATCAGACACTGATTAGGCTGACTCAGAAGAAGATGACTATGAAACTTCATTCTGTCTCTGTAGGAATGGAAGATACCAAGATACTACTGGAAGAACAGAGCTACAATTATCAATAATGCCTGGCAGCAACAGTTTTGGTCTTTGATAACAAAGAAACATTGCTCTATTGAAGATGTGGGTTGGGGGCTGATGTACAAATAGGCAACAGATCACTTAATTTGTAATCATCTCCTCTAATATAGAAATCTCTAAGCTGTAGGTGATGTTAGCATGTTGCTGAGATAAGTCTCCTCTCTGCTTCCTGTGTGAATTGGAGCAAGTCTTAAAATTATTTCTCCTATCTACAAAATGGTGTGTGTATGTGCATGTGCTTGTGCGTGTGCGTGTGTGTGGGTGTGTCTTTCACTAAGATTACAGAAAACCTCTATAGACTGAAAACTAATTGGACTCTTGGTAGAAACGGAGATGTTCAAGAGGGTTTTAGCAGCTTAGGTTAACCTTTATCTCCTTTGAAACTTTTCTCATTTATTAAAAAAAAAAAAAAACACATTTCCTGAATTGCCTCGAATGAGCCTGGTGCTTTGGACACTGCTGTAAACATTACTTTCTTTGTGGATTTCATATGTACTTTCTTTGTTGCCCTTGCTGTAGGACATGGGTTTGCAGATATGAAGACCTGGAACTATCCTCCTCATTGCTGGCATCCCTTTTTCTAGCATGATACTATACACTGAATAGGGCTATGAAATGAGTGCACTACTAATGAACAAGAGTGAGAGCAACAGAGCACACCCACTTCCTCCACTTGTCTTGACTCCTAAAGACTTTCAACCAGTGTGATGTTCCACTACTTCTAGTCTTGCATTTTCTGTTATGCTCCCTGAACACAGGCATATGTATATACATTGTATGAGTGTCTGTTGCTTTAAGAAACAAGAACAAAGATTTTCTTCCCATAGTTGTTGTGTAGCACTTTAACTCTCAGTGACTCTTATTTCCCTAGCCACCAATAGTAATTTGGTCTTTCCATGGTTTTTTAATATATTTTTCCATCTCCCTGGAGCACTATGAGAATTACCTTCTTTTATGTCAGATTCTGTAAAAGACACCTTCAAGGTCCAAGGAGGAAAGGTGCCGTACATAATACAGGTAATCTTGTAACAATGCATCATAGGCATATTGCAAGGAATAATTGAATGCTCTCTGTAAAATATGGTGATCTCCTCAGAATACAGGTGCAACTGCAATTTTCTTCCGTATAACTAAGCTTCTGGCTCATAAACAAAGAGTGTGTATCTCCTTTTATATGTCCTTTTTTTATTTGCAAGGATTTTGTCTTTGATCTTAAAAAATGTCTGAAATAAGTATGAAAGTAGAAAAACTTTAATTTAGAGGGTAGTTAAATAAGTGTCATTGTGAATTGTATCCAGAAAGTGCACCCAAGTGGACATTAGGAGGCATGGGCTTTAGTCTCCTCTCTGTTCCTGGATTTCTGCATACCTTTTAGGAGAGTGGCAGATCTATATGAACTTGAAGAACCTCTGGTGTGAAGACAAAGATGGAGACAGTAAGCTTCAGGGTCCTTTCCCATATATTTTTATTCTGATTCCCACCAGTTCAAAGTTCCTTGGGGGCAGAAACAATGCATTTTTTTTTTCATTTCTCTACCCCTACCCATAAGCATGACATCAGGCAAATGGTAGACCCTCAATAATCATTTGTTGACTGGAAGTTTTCCTGATAGTAGACACTATATGTAACACTATTCAGATCCAGAAACTCCAAGGCTTAACATTAGAGATGGCACTTATCTGTTCAAAAGAAGACCGAGAAGCTGACATCATTAAGAGATTGTCTTGGAAAAGCAATAAAAAGCTGTCAGACTATGTCATATGGACCAGTTTTGAACAGATGCTGTGATAAGGATTTGATAAAGAGCCCTATGAATTACATTCTAAAATTAACAGTGTGAAATTGTATGTATTCCTGGCTGTCAAGTAGAAATGGGTCCTGCTGCTGAGTTTGGGTGAACCCAAATGGAAGGTTTCAGAGTCATCAGCATGTAGGAGGTTGAAGGCTATGGTGAGTTTGCTACAATCCCATTCTTCAGTGAGTTAGACCAGAGTACCATTTAAAAATCTTCTACCAAAAGTTGCTGCATCTTGGAGTCACCATTATGTTTTGAAATCCGTAAAGAAGAAAATGTCTGCATTCATTATGACTAAATTTAGGGCCTAGAGTATGAAATATGTTTTAGTCTTCTGAGTACAAAATATAAGTAAGAAAGAGAAAACAACGGGAAGCAAAAGTGTGGGCACATCTCACAGCTGAGAGTCTGTGTGCCTATGTTTTCAATTATATTCCTTATTTCTCAATTTTCTTTATTTCTAAAGGTGTCTAAGGAAAATTGCCACAACTGGAAGAAAGATTAATCTTGAATTTATAAGAATCCCAAAAGGAGTTGGTTTTTAGGAAATCTAAAATAGACTATTCTAAACATTGGGCAAAACATTGATGACAAAATTTTTATGGTAATATAAAGAATAATATCTGCTTGACAAACTTTTTTTTTAAGGAAGGATAAGTTTGGATATCCTCAGGGAAAGACTGACTTAGTGCCACCTGGGGGAGTATGTTTTGAAGGATATATTCCTTTATTCCACTGTGAAAAGTTCTAAACCAGAAAATCTGGATTTTTGCTTGTTTGTTTCTTTATAAAAATTTTCCAATATAAACAGCTGCCATGCCCATGGAATATTTGCTAATATCCTGTGAGAAACTTCTCAGGTGTAGAAAAACCATACTTGGCTTAAATACTATGAGCAGCTTGACCCAAGCCTACTCCTGCCTGAATTGTTGCCTTGGTTAGAAGTGTGAATAAATAGAGTGTTTGCTGGTCACAGCTGATTTGTGTGCTTCAGTTCAACTTATTATTTATGGTCCATTTCATGAATTCTGACCTCTATTATAACTAATCTCTCTCTCTCTCTCTCTCTCTCTTTCTCAAATTCCCCAATTGTGAAGGTAGATTATTCTGAATATTCCATTTATTTTAAAATAGCCTTGTCAGGTGATAATTTTAGAGAAATCTTACTATAGTCTGAGAGATTATTTTTTTCCTTTGTTAGAGAGCATGCAGATACTTTAATTTGTTTATCAAGTAAGAATGATCTACACCAAAATATTTAGGAATCATACACATATGCATTTCATGCATGCTGAGTATTTTAACGCAGTGACAGATAAACTTAATCAAATAAGTGATTTTAATGAGTAAAGAGAGATGCATCAAAATATCAATTTCTGATGCTGGGCAAATGAGAGTAGGCCCGATGATACTCACCGACTCTGGTTGATCTTGAGTGTTTCAAGAGAATGATGACTTCAGCTGCTGGTTTGTCTTTAACGCACTTCAGAAGAGTGCCTGTACATCAGTGGAGGCTACAGTATAATACAGCTGCATAAAACTGATGCTAGCGCCAAGATGCTAAAGAGAATCATTTGTTTTCCTAATAGCTCCCTTTCAACAGTCCATGGCCTTACCAAGGAACGCCCCGTTAGCAAAGCTGTCATTCCCCGATGATCTCTGGATGGGGTAACGATGACAGAGCACAGACCTCTGCATTTGTGGTAGAATAGCATTTTTCCTTTATTTTTGAAAGAATTCATACATTGTATTCCATTTTTTTTGTTAGCTATAATACACTGAGGTTAGATTCAAGGTAAAAACTCATCCAAGGAGGGAATTATACACTGGAGAAATATTTACAAGATGCACTGTAATCTTTCCAGGTAGAGTACATTAGATTTTCTTCTCATATCCAGGCATTTGAAATTGATGCACTGAATATTTTCTTTTCCCCAGGTCACAGTATAAGAATAATATCATTTAGTTTACAAATTATACCTTGGGAGTCAAACTTCATGTGGCTTAAACTAAGGATGGGTTGATCCTGTTTTGGCAATTTACAGACCAAACATCTTCAACCTCCTTGGACCTGCAGGATTAATAAGGAGGGTATGGTTAAGCAGCAGTCCCCTGCTTGGAATTCATCCATGTTTTCCCATTCATCTTGGATTGAATTTAAATCTTTACCATGTCCTACAAGGCCTTACTGGATCTCTGCCTAAACTTTCTCTTGGATTTCATCTTATATCAGTCTTCCTTTTTATTACTTTCCAGGTATACCTGCCTTCTTCATGTCCTTCACACACATCAACCTCATTCCTCCCTTGGGGGATTTGCCTTTCCTATTTCTCCCACTGAAATGTTCCTTGCGTAGAGTATGTCCTTGGTTTGACTCTTTTTATCAGGCAGGCATCAGTTTAAATGACTTCTTCTTTAAGAGGCTGTATGACCACCCACTCCAAGGTGGTTTCTGGGACATTCAATTAACTTGGTCAGCTTCTTAAAAAGAATAAAAATTATAACTAATTTTATATTTGTTGACTGTTTCTCACCTCCTCACTAGAAAGTAAGCTCCATGAGATCAGGTTCCCCTCCATTTCATTGCTAGACCTGAGGCAGTACCTGATGATAATTGGCACTTTTTGTTGAATAAAGCAATGAATGAACAAATTAAGTGGAATTTCAACCTAAGGACAGAAAAGGCAGGCATACAGAAGTCAGTCCTAGATCTCTTTCTTTGGCTCTCTCTCTTAATGCACTCATGCTTTAATTTCATATTTAAATTTCATGAACGGCAATATCAAAGGGTAATTTCAATTTGTTTCACACAAAAATTTAAGATAAAAAAGCAGAACGTGTTTTGTTGTTTTCATCATTGTTATTTGTTGATCTCCCCAGAGCCAACACTTAAGGACTTGGGCCTCATTGCAGCAAAGATTGATTAAGTGTCTAAAAGTTTGGCATTTAAATGGAGCCTCCACGTTGGTTCTATAAATCTTTTGACCTAGAGAGGTCTTTCAAATTTCTTATGGATGCTTCTCGACTATTGAGATGTCAAAAAGATGAAATGAATATAAGTTATTCAAGGATCCTGATGCAATATGGTGCCAATGGAAGTTGATGCCATTGCACTTTTGTTCTTACTTTTTTTTTTTTTCAGATTCTTCCAATTTATATGGCAGCTGTAACTGGTAACCAATGGCAAGTTGACTTTGTCATAAGGCAGTTCATTAGGGGGAAATAAAACAATAAAAATAATCAAATATGCTGATGAAAAAGATCTTTCAGTATACTGGGGTATGCTATTTCTACTCTACAGTTTTTTCTCTGGCCATACTTACTTAGTTATTGTTTCAGTATTAGATTTACAGTTAGGAGATTTTATTTACTTTTGATGAAAACTGGGATATTTGTGTATGGTTAAAACGCAGACACATATACACCCACACGTGCGCACACACACACACACACACACACACAACCCCAGCACATCTTTCTCACCTGACAAACTTTCTATATCTGTTATAGTCACTTATGATTAACCATTTCCAATCTTCTGAGATGATGCATAATGACAGGACTGCAGGATATCAGGAACTCAGGATATAATTTTCCTGAGAGAAATGAAATATCTGATATGTAGATTTGGACATTCTGAGAGGTTGATGCTATGTTTGAAATGCATAATATTTTGTTTAAAACTTAAGGAAAGATAATACAGAGCTGGAATTTGGGAGAAATGGGTTATAACAATAGCTCTGATACTACAGAACCTTGCAAAAATTACTTAGTTCCTACCTGTATTGTTGATTTTAAGTGTAATATGAGGTATTGACCAAAAAAAATCTCACTAAGATATATTTTTTAAATACAAGATTGCTATTATGGTATAACTACCTGCACTGCATATATTTTTACATATTTTCAGAATTTGCCATATTCTGGGAATACGGGTAGAAGGACAGATTTTATACACGGAAACATATTTTAATGACTTTATCTCCATCTATATGGTGAACCCAATAGTTTTAAAAAGTTTGACTAGAAAATCCACCAAATGCTAGATAAATTATTCAATAAATAAGCAAATAAAGAAAACTCATTCTCAATTGGTTGAATAGAATGGTTGAGTTTGGGGGAAAGTGAGGAAATTATCCATGGCAGAACGCAATGCAGAAACACAAAGTCAGAGAATTAAATAGGAGCAGAAGTTGTTTGCTAGTCAAACAATTACAAGCAGAGAATTTAAGTTGACCTGCACTGATAGTATCTGTAGACACCAAGCAGAGACCAGTGCAAATTATCTCTGGGAAAAACAAACAAACAAACAAACAAATAAAAAACAAAAAAAAACCAAACTCAACACAGACCTCAAAATATTTATACAAAGGAGGTTCCAGCAAACATATTCATTATTAATTAAATCTCAAAACACAAGAAAATTTAGAAAAACCAGTAACAAAAATCAACATGACAAAACAGCAAATGTGAATTTGGAATTACTGGCTATGGAACATAGACTATGAAATAAGTTAATGTATACTTAAGAATGAAACCATGGGCTAAATAAATGTAAGAATAAGATATCAGATAGTTAGAAAAAAAAAAGTACCAGGCAGATCTGAAACAAGCAAACCAACAAATATAACCTCTAGGGTAAAACAAAACTTACTTGGCAAATTAATCAGGAATAGTTGAACAGAGTATTAGTGAATTAGAAGATATTTAAAAATGACACAAGAAGAGGCACATGTAGAAAAATAGATGGAATGTATACAAGAGAAGAGAAGGCACAAAGGACTGAATATAAACAACTGACATGCATTTAGTTCAAGATCTATAAAGGGAAGATAGAAAGTGTTGGAGATGATAATAGTTGAAGAGAAAGTTGCTGATCCTCAACTTCAGGACTCACAATGAATCTAAATAACATAAATAAAAAAGTATATTTATCTAGATATATCAGATGCATAGTCAAAGACCAAGGAAATATCTCAACATTAGAAAGTAAACACCAATTTCCTACAAAGTAATGACAATTAGACAGGCACCTGATTTCCCAATAGCAACAGTGGAAGTCAGATGAGAGCATTAAGATATCTTCCAAGTCCTGAGAAAGGATAACTATTCATCTAAAATTACATACCACATGACACTGCTTCCATTTGGGAGATGAATACATTTTAAATAAGCCATGAAGTAAACAAGTTTACCTCCATGAACCTTTGCTAATGATATTTCTAATTGAGGTATTTTAGGAATATGGTCCTCAATAAATAGTATTAGATGAAAGCCTGATAATTATTTAAAAATCTACAATCATATTCACAAATGACCTGGTGGTATAAAATAATAACTATGTCTAATATGTGAGGTTTCAAATAATGAGATTGAATTAAAATATAGCAAGATGGAAAAGTAATCCAAAATGATATAAATTGGATTTAAATTGTGTTAAGATCTTGATATTTCCTTAGAGGAGAATATACAATTATGTATTACCAATAGCATTTATATTTCAACAGTATGTTAACACTAAACAGAATGTGTAGTCTTAACATCTACCAAAGAAGAAATGTAGTGAGTGCCTTCTAAATTATTGAAGAGAAACAAACAAAAAAAAAAGTAGAGAAAAAAATTAAGCTACTTATAAAGAGGTAAGAAATAAAAATAACAAGTAGAAAAAAAATGAAAAGAATTGTAAAGCATGAAATAAAATGTCAGGAATAAACCCACACACAAAAATAGTCACATTAAATGCAAAAACACCAAATATTCTAGTTGAAAGACAATGTTTTACTGATGTATTAAAATACCACCCTGTTTATTAAAGATTACATTTATTGACTTTTAATACATTATGGCCTTTTCTAAAATATGAGAATACCAAAAAATCTGGAAGCAGAAAACTGGAAAAATATTTACTGGGTAAATATTACCCAAGAAGATGTTATATAAGAAAAGTAATATAAGATCAAAAAACAAAACAAAATTTATCCCAAGAGACCAAGACAGTTGAAGTTGAATTCACTATGCAGACATCCAAACTTGAATCAATAAGGACATTGCTTCAAAATATAGAAAGCAGAAATAGAAGGAATTACAAGTAGAAGTGTTTTAATTCATCTCACAATGGGAGGTTTTAAAACCTTCTCCTCAGTAATTAATAGGTTGAGACACACACACAAAAATCAGTAAGTATTAGTATTTTGAAAATGTGATTCAAAAAACATATATAGAAATTAAATATAACTGGAGAAGTGCAAGTTGAGCTTTTTATAAAAATTGATCATTTGAAGGCCATATATCAAGTTCTAACAAATTTTAAAATTTTGATATAACACATACTATGTTCTGAGTAACATGAATTTAAGTTGGAAATCAATATGGAGGGAAAAAACCCTATTCACTTGAAAATTAACAATAAAACATGCATATTTCCAAATCACTTTGGTTCAGAGAAAGAACCAATGGAAATAAAAGGAAATGAATACTTACACATCTTTATCAAAACTGTGGGATGCAACTAAAGAAAAATCTATAGAAAATTTAGCTGATATGAGAAAAGAAAATAGGTCAAAATAAAGACAATACATGCCCAAGGTAAGAGTCAGAATGTAGACAATCAAATTCATTCAAGGGAAATGAAATGAAATACTAAGGTTAGAAGATAAATTAGTAAAATTGAGAACAACTTATATAAAAGTTGTTTTTTAAGCAATATTAACATAACTGGCAAAGCTCTGGTAAGATTTATTTCAAATAGAAAAAAATAGAAAGGCTCAAATAGAAAATATGGAAATAAAATTGGGGATCCATAAATGCAGATATACTAGATTCAGAAAATAATTAGAAGACAAAATATTTACGATAGTAAGTTTGAAAATTTGGGCAAAATAGAAAATTTTAAGAAAAACAAAAATGCTTTACTATTTTTTACTTGAAATGTTTCTGAGGTCTCCTGCAGTAATGAAATATTTAACTTATTTAAATAGGACCACTCCACTCAAAGTTCCTTCTTCTGAAAAACTGAGGTCTTTATTCGTATCACTTTGTCCACCTGCCAGAGGGCATTCAGGGCATGGTCAGGAACATCGCTCTCTGTGATTTGTTTTGGATGCCTCGCAAAGGACCCTTTCCCCAGACATCCATATGATATCAGAAGGACTGAATTATCATTACAAAATCCACTTATGGGAGTTCATAAGTCTCTGAGAATGTAAACATCCAATGAAAATGCCCTGGGCATGAAGATTTTCTGTTAATGATGGATTGTAAGCTAGTGAAAAACTAACAAGGAACCTAAAGCAGCAGAAGAAAACCATGAAGGCTAAACACACATGTGTAATGTAAGGAGAGGCCTGAAAAAGAGAAGGGCTGATATCAAGAAGAGATGAGCACACCTGATGCCTCACAGTTTTCGGGGGAGGCAGGAAAAGAAAGTGAGACAGGGGTACCTGGGCAGCTCACTTGGTCAAGCAACCAACTCTTGATTTGGGCTCAGGTCATGATCTCAGGGTTGTAGAACTGAGTCTTGCATCAGGCTCTGTGCTCTATGGGGAGTCTGCTTGGGATTCTCTCTCTTCCTTTCCCTCTGCCCCTCCCTCAATTCTCTCAAATAAGTAAATCAATCTTAAAAAAAGAAAGTGAAACAGGACACAAACAGAGAGAATAGCAGAGAAGGGAAGGTGGCTTCCAAATTTTGTCTAGGGGCAGATAGGATACAGCATGTCTTACAAGAAGAATCAGACTAGAAAGTCAATAGATCTGAATGTTTCTGACTCACCACAGGATCTGCATAAGACATTTGGCCTCTCCATAAAATAAAGATGGTGTTTATCCAGGAATCCCCAAGATCCCGTCTTGTTCTAACATTCTGTTTTTATGCATTTTAAAGTCACTTGCTTAGCCATTCCGTAAAGCTTCTGATTTCTAGTTGTCTGTCTTCCAGCACAAAGGCTGCTCAATTCCAGGTATCTGTGTCTACTCTTCCATTGATTTTGAAGTTATGCAATCCTCTGTCCTTAAACTAGGGAGCTAAAGAATGTCAACTCATCACTGCTTGGCTGCCTTTTTGAGTTATTAGTTAGCATTTCTGTATTATCACAAATACTTTAAAGTCCACAATTAATCCTCAAAACAGCTCTTTCATGGGGGCCCTCAAAAGATTTTACAAATGCTAATGGAATTCATTGCATGCCTCCTTAGGAAAATATGCAAATGATTTCCCTGTTGTATGACGATGAATCTATATCAAGTTTCAACTTCATACATTAAGAACAGTCAGTAACACATGTACTAATTAGGCTTCTGTTCCTTAGGTTTATTGTGATGTGTAATTGTTTATTAACCCCAATAAGGTACCTTGTCAGGATGAGAACTGTCAGCATTGTAAATTTTGTTGATGGAGGCTTAGACCCGGATGAGGACAGTAAGAGTAGACTAGAATTGACAGCTATTTGTGAAATGCAGACACATGCTCACTCACTTTTAGGCACCAAAGGGGTAGTACATTCACTAGAATTGGCTATGACAAAGTGGCCTCTCACCTGATGGTAATGGTAACATGTGACCCGGATGGATGGACAGGTCACTCCTTTGCTGAAATTTCATCTTTTACACAAAGAGATTTTGTGTAAAATTTACCTAAACCCAGATCTCAGCAACTGTTTGCACATTAGCTCATTTCCTACAGAGACTTGTAAGCCTACTCACACCACAGTGCTTTTAGAGGCCTCCCACAAAGACCATGAAAAATTACTAAACATTTCTCATTAAAGATATTTTCTGTGAATGGACATTTATTTATTTAGATCTTTTTTTTTTCATTATTAAGTAATCTCTGCATCTACTGTGGGACTCACACTTAGATCAGGAGTCCCATGCTTGGGGCACCTGGGTGCTCACTTGGTTAAGCACCCCACTCTTGAGTTCAGCTCAGGTCATGATCTCAGGGTCCTGGGATGGAGCTCTGCGGCCGGGGCTATGCGCTCAGCAGGGAGTTTACTTCAGGATTCTCCCTCTTCCTCTGCCTCTCCCTCACCCCTGTTTCTCTCTCTCTCAAATAAATAAATAAACCTTAAAAATAATTTAAAAAAAATGTTTTACATGTTCTACTGACTGAGCCAGCCAGGTACCCCTCTGTGAAGGGACTTTTAAAATTTGATTTTACTCTGTCCTTCACACGGACATTTTTCTCTGAGAGGACCCTCTAGAGCAGCAGAAATCTCTGGGTAGTGTTCCGTGAAGAAGCCATGGGTCAGAAAATGAAAAGAAGGAACAAAGACAAATCGTATCCACTTCTCAGTTTTCTCTCTCACTTTGAGGAGAGCCCCTCCCTCATGAAGGTCTTCTCACTCCGACGTCAATCAGCAGAAGGTGTGGGGAGCTCTATGAGGTCTCTATTATAAGGGCACAAATTGCATTCATGAATGCTCCACCCTCTGACCTAATTACTCTCAGAGGCCTCACCTCCAAGTACCATCACATTTTGGATTAAGTTTCATCATTATTTTTAGGGGGATAGTAACATTCAGTCTCTAACACTAGGTTACTGTGAGGCTCCAGGATAGTGATTAGGGAGGTACATTATTAAACTGTAAGGTGCTCCTTACAAAGTGTTTTTTATGCCTTGTTGAAAA
This sequence comes from Spilogale gracilis, assembly GCA_004023965.1. Classification (NCBI taxonomy): domain Eukaryota; kingdom Metazoa; phylum Chordata; class Mammalia; order Carnivora; family Mephitidae; genus Spilogale; species Spilogale gracilis. The sequence continues at coordinate 69,697 of PITA01000542.1, forward strand.
TGACCACATCTCAAAAAGTGGAATTAGCAGTTACTGGAAATTCAGATATTGCTGAATTTGAACTGTAATAGTCAAATTGTTAAGAACATTTCTGGGCCATTGAATAGTTTTGATATTTGTTACATTTATTTATTTATTTACTAAGTTTCCTTCTTTTAACATTTTATTTATTTGAGACAGAAATAGAGAGAGAGAGAGAGAGCAAGTGCATGAACACGGGAGAAGATAAGAAGGAGAGGGAAGAGCAGGCTCACTGCCACGTAGGGAACCTGACGCAGGGCTTGATCCCAGGACCCTGAGATCATGACATGAGCCTGAGGCAGATGCTTAACCAACTGAGCCACCCAGGTGCCCTGATATTTGCTACACTTTATGACCATATCTCAGCGTTCACATGCATGCCCACACACGTGCGCACATACATATATAGAGCTGACTCTCTCTAATACACTACAATAGGTTCCATGATCCACTATAGATGAAGTGGCCTATTGATAGATGTTGGGTGTCATGGACAGGGAATAAAAGAAAAGAAAGGTTTCTTGGATGGGCCAGCTGACACTGGCTATGGACAAGATGATTCAGAGTTCTGTGGATTATCATAGGCCTAGCCGTGTAATATGCTAAATTTCAGCCAGTGCTGCATCCCTAAACCTGGGGCACACCAAACAGCCAGCATTTTGCTTTCCATCCCTAGAGCAGATTTGACAATACTTCAGTGTAGGTAAAAGAAACCCATTTGACTTAGAACTAAATGCATCTTTATACCCTTCTTTAATTGTTGGTATTCTGGACCAAAAAAATTACCTTTCCTCACCTCTCATCAGGCTAACTGGCTAGAACTGAGATAATAGACAGGGTCAAATTATTATAAGAAATAGATTATTGGGCACCTGGGTGGCTCAGTGGGTTAAGCCTCTGCCTTCGGCTCAGGTCATGATCTCAGGTCCTGGGATCGAGGCCCACATCAGGCTCTCTGCTCAGCAGGGAGCCTGCCTCCTGCTCTCTCTCTGCCTGCCTCTCTGCCTACTTGTGATCTCTCTCTCTCTGTCAAATAAATAAATAAATAAATAAATAAAATCTTTTAAAAAAAGAAATAGATTATTTAAAAGAACAGATTGTGCTCTTTGGGGCCTTCATATAAAAATCTCTTTTTTTAACCTACTTTAGTTCACCTCCTTTAGCTGATGGTACATTTTTCCCCAAGTGAGTTCATATAGAAATACATAATCAGGATTATGATTAAATTCAAACCAACACAGAAATGATTAAAAACAAAAGATAATTTCAAAAGTCTGCAAACATATAAGTTATAGAGTTTTGTGCCTATGAGACACATGACATCCTAAATATCAGGGGAAACTCACAATGCATTGTGGAAGTAAGTTTGGATAGAGTGAGTCTAAGTTCTTCAGAGGGATGTAATATAAGTCATATATTTCAATAGATGTCTGGAAGATTATATAACTATGTCCACAGAACTGTCTGCGACTCAAATTTAAGGAGAAGGACCCATGTTCATGCGAATCTGTAGGTACTGCAAGATTTCATTCTGGGTAGTGAATGTAGTTCCTTTATGTCTTATATTGTCAACAAAAGTTCTTGTGGTTTATTATATATCATCGCAGAAAAACATCTTTTTCCAGATTGTTTTGTGTTCAAATAGCAATATTTCTCACCCTCTAGGAATGACATGTTGTTTGGATTACTGAGCTCCAGAGAAGCCTCTGGACTTGGATAGAAGATTAAGATTTAGTAGGCAATATATTTGCCAGTCTTTTTGAAAATTGGAATGTCATTTTTGAACTTTATCAGAGAGCCTGTTGGATCCTTGAGGTAGACATCATAAAATTAATGAGCATATGGTTATACATCGTTGGCCTTCTACTAAACTAGAAGGCTAGTGAACCAAATTAAGAAAATACTATTGATCATAGATTTTTATTTTGCTTAGTGGTGTTATTTACGCAGGTAATACTATTTAACCTGCTGAATGTTCACATTAAACCCTCTCTCTCTCATACACACACACACACACACACACACACACACACACACACACTCACACTGGTTCTACTCTTTTGTCCAAGAATGAAAAATATAAGGAAAAATACAGGCTTTGATGTGCTTTTGTTACCATAGAAATGCTTATGCATGTCAAGGAACTTTACCTTGATTAAATTTATTAGTGGCTCTAGACAATGAAAAGGAAGCTGGGTTTGATTTGGTAAGTCAGGGGTCTTGGATCTTACAGTGCACATCTATCTCTGTGAGTGCACAGCATCTGATCTGTTGTATATAGACACTGGCTAGAGTACAGTGTTAACAGATCATTGATCTCTTTTCATGTGGAGCAATTAGCCTCATTCCACTCAAAGGCCACAGACTGCATCTAGGATCATGATCACTTACCTTGTAAATGTTTTTCATGTGTCACAGGAAGAATCTGGAGACAGGAGGCTAGGTCAGCACGATTTGCCAGGGGAAAAATATCTCAAAGATAACCCCACCGGTAGTAGGTCAGAGGACTTTAGCTGAGTGAAAGCTGAGGGGATCTTACAGATTGTCTCCTCCAGCCCTCTCAAAGACATCATCTTTGAGAGAGAAGAATAGCCTATAATGGATAGTACAAAAATGCAGAAGTGATCCTATGAAACTTACACAATATATCTAATGCCTATAAGTCAAATACACTACTCTCCACACAGATATGAACATTTGGTACACTGTGAGAACTTAAGTTAGCTTAACTGTAGGAAAATTGGGGATGTATCTCAAGTGTCCTATTTTAGAGGGAATAGTAAAACTTAAATATATTACTCTATTTGTGATTTGATGGGCCTGTGAGTGTAATATAAATCTATTTCTTGTAAAGCCATAATAACACAAAATCTGTGTGATTATTATGAATCATAATAACAGCATAATATAAATCTTTTATAATATCAATGTTAAAATATAGATTCATAAAGTATTTGAAGCTTCATATTTTCAGTAAGAAATCAGTAGTACCAAGTAGAGTAATAAAATAAAACATATTTTAGAAAATATATACATATTAAATACTGCAAAATCTTATGATTTTTTTTTTCCGAGTAAGCATCTCTGGTTTTGAACAATTTTTTATCACATCCCTCATCTTCTCTGATAGCTATGGTGGTATCTGTTGTAAAATAAAATAAAATAAAATAAAAATCAGTTATGCCAAAGTGTTACACAAAGCAAGGCCTACTCCAGGCAAAGTGAGCTATATATTACTGCTTTCAAACATCCTAATTAAACAACATAATGTATTGTGTACATAATAGCTTTAGTATTGTGCAAGATGCAGAAAATCAGAGGTCAGTTTGGTTAGTTCATGACCTCTAGGAAAAAGCAAAATACATACATCTCACCCAGTCTTCGAAAGAGTAATAAGAAGAGGGTAAAAGCTTTTAAGATAGAGTAGTGTGAATGACCCCTTTGAAAGAGATGAATGGGAAAGCCCTTCCAAAAAGTGCCTTTGCAGATGTAATTTCATTAAAGACCTTGAGATGAGATCCTCTGGCATTGCTTGGTGGGTCCTAAATCCAACAATAAGCATCCTCATAAGAGAAGGGAGAGAATACAGACACCAAGGATTCCATGACCTGAGATCAGGACCTGAGGCAAAACCAAGAGTTGGATGCTCAACCAACTGAGCCACCTGGGAGCCCTACATTTTAATTTTAATTGAGCTTGTTTGACAAATGAAAGCCTTTAAGATTCAAAAGTGATGGACCCTCTAGTAGTAGACTTTCAGAGCCTACACATGGTTCTATTTATGATCCTCAAACATGGATGTACCTGGTGAATTCATCTGCTGGTACAATCCTCCCTGAAGATCTGTTGTACACTGAGAACCATCTCCTCTAGGGCCCTCCCTGATCATAACACAATAATGATAACAATAATGTATTATTACTTAGGGAATTCCTTGTACATACTAGATATTATTCTTAAACCTAATAATAACCTTATGAAGTAGTAGCTATTATTTTTAAAGATGGGGATACTGGGGGATAGAAAGGTTAAGTAATTTTCTCATTGCTATTACTAGAGCGTGAAAGAGCCTTGCTCGTGGGGACTACTCTATACTTCCTTGAATTACTTTTTGGGAAAAAAAATCCTCTGGTGTGATTTTATCTTCTTCCTTTTTACTTGCTCACTCCTCTAAAAAGGCTCAAATCTTTCTCTCCTTAAGACAAAATAAAAACCAACATCCCACCCCTGAAAACTCCTACTTATTTGCCTCATCCTATGGTAACACTTTTTCCACAAATGATGGACATCTAATAGCTCCATAACTAATCGAGTACCTAGTAGGTTGAATTGGAAGAAATTTCTGACCATTGGCTGATTTTGATGAACAAAATGGCAATTGGTCCACTTTGGTGTTTTTCAATCCCCTAGAGCCAGCCATCCCTTTCCACTCTGAATGTACCCTTGCAAGATACACTGGTAACACCTTAACTCCAACATACATGGATGGAGTTTCCTCTCCATCCTCTTTATATATATACATAGTAGTCACAATTAATAATAGCAGATAACTTTGGTGAGGGCTTTCTGTGCAATCAGTACAGGGGGAAGCATTTCAGCCCTTTGAAAAGAAATAAGTGCTTTTCCCCAATTAAGAGAAGGTGGATCGGAATCTTGGAGAGATTGTATAAGTTGCTGTCCTACCCAACAAAGTTGAGATGCATAGGAGGTGCATTTCACTATGAAACTCATGATAGCCCTGACAGAAATCTTCCTAGCCTTTGGCACAATTGAGCAGTCCATTCCTGAACACTCTTTATCTCCTCACATCTATGGTACAACCCCTTCGCCCCCTCCAGGTCTCCTTTCCCTCTGGTCACTATTCACTTTCTCTTTCTGACTTATTTGTCTGCCTAACTTTAATTGTCTCTTTTTGCGATGGTTTTGTCCTTAGCCTTCTTCTGGTCTTGCTGTCTCTTTTCACCTTTTTTCTTTTCTTTTCTTTTTTTAACTGTACACACTTGTCCTTTAGATCCAATTATCACTGAGAAGGTTATGACTTTCAAAACTTTACCTCGAATTTCCTCCTGAGGTTCAGATGTAATTTCCTGGTGGGTACTGACCCTGGATCTTAGGCTCCTCCACTCATATACACATCTTTTCATGCCCCAAACTCCTCCACAATTTTATTTCATTATTTCCTACCTTGACTGAAATACTCCTGCTGAACAATCATGCACGCCAACATTAATTCACAGAATTGCTTGAGTTTCTCCCACTCCCCCACCACTTTTCCCTCTATTTCATCAGAAACAGTAATCATGACACTGTATAACTGCTGGTTCTATAATGACACTCAACTCTATGTCCTCATCCCTGTCCCCATTTCCAGTGCTGTTGTTTGGACCCCAGAAGGTGTTGCATGGACTTAAGCAGTAGTGCTTTGGCTGGTCTTACTGCTGCCACTGCGCCATATTGGGTGACCTCCCCTGACATAGGTCGCCTTCCCCAGGCTACACGTGAGATATCCTGTACCTCATCCCAAGCTGTTGGTTCTGTGGTGTTTTGTGGCTCCCAATAGGTGCTGGCCAGTAATATTTGTTGATCAAAAACACGAAACCACATATTCTTTGCCTGTGGACAAAGCTCTCCAAATCATGTAAAACCTTTGGGTCATTATTAAAATATTTGGGAGAGGTAGGCATGTAAACAATCCATTTTCCAGCTGAGGGAATAAAGTCTCAGGATGTCTAAGGGGTTTCCCTGGTCATGCAGTGAATTGCAGGGAAGGGATGAACCCTAGATTTTCCTGATCTGTAGTTGGGCTCTCTTCTCCCTGTAGATCCAACTCTGAGGAGAGAACGTGCTTGTATTCGTGCTCTACATTCCTAGAAGCAGCCCGTTCTCCAACTTAGCCTGTTGGGGTCTATTAACAAAGTAATGAAGGCCACCTCACAGTGCCGCTGGTATTAATGATTTATTTTAAATTTGGCATCACCTCAGAGATTTTAGTTCCTCCCACTACTCCCATCAGGTCCTTAAAGCTCTGGGGCATTCTGTAATCAGTCTCCCTACCCGAGAGTGCACTAGAATGTCAGTTTTGTCTCTAGAAGTATCCCTGAGGATTAAGGCTCATTTGTCAATATTTCCATTGATTAGTTGATGACTGAATTACACAGCCATTTGGCATTATTGGTGGAGAACTTCATGAATATTGTTTATAATAATATTAGACATTAAGTAAATCAAATAGAAAATGCAGAAAATAAAAGTACATTAAAGTGAGCATATTTCTGACTGTAAGAATGAGTAAGAAGTGACTTATCTCAATATGAAGGCATCATGGACTTTGAGGTAGGACAGCATTGTGATTCTGTCCATTTAAAGAATGCATGAGTCTGTACTTAAGTCTCCGTGCCTTCCTTCCTTCCTTTATTATTAGAAGTAATCATGCTTTGGGTGAAAAATAACTTATTTTATCATTAGAATTGTCTCACAGGACTGTGGTAAGGACAAATAATCAATTTAAAGCACCTAGCTTAGTTCCTGACATATGTAAGAGATAACAGTTACTATGTGCACAGGAGAGTAAAAATAATGTGAAAAGTTCAGAAACTATGGTAACTAAAATAATGGATATAAAGACATTGAAAATATGGTTAAACCTCTAATCAGTAAGCCATCAGACAATGGAAATGCTTTTTCATAAAATGATGGGTTGTCAACAGCTGGAAAGGTTCAAGTAGGGGCTCTGTTATGTTTGTGGGGAGGGGAAAGCTGTAAATAAAATTCTTTTAATTAGGTGGAAAAATTAACAAAATGACCTTTGAAGGACTTTTGAAATCTATCATTATTTGATCATAAAATTGAGATCCTCATTACCTGGCATAGCATTTAAGTCTGTTGGTCATTGACATCATTCTGAGATTGAATTTTATTGTCCCTTAGAGTCGTTACAAAGAACAGAGTTGACCAGGAGCTAGTGGAGGGCTCAGTGGAGTAGGGAGAAGGATCCAGAGGAATAACCAGAATGAAGGGCATAGGTCAGAAGGAAGCCCTTTGTCCTTTGGAAGGGTGTTAAGGTTAAAGTTGCTGAAAAGAGACTGTCCATTTTAATTTGCTTGGGTGATATATTAAGTATCTAATTATAGTTATATATTTATATTTAATTTAATAATCTAGTTATATTTAAGTATCTAATTAATGATGGTCTTTGAGAAATGTCAGCTTTTAAAATACAACTAGGTCCTATTTCTTATCTCCCAGTAGACCTATATGCAATTTGTATATAATCATATACATATATATTCTGCTGAGGGAGAATTTGCTGCTATCGCAGTTTGGTGATATCATAGAACTTGAGAATCTGTTATTTAGACTTAGAGTGTGCAAGGTAATTAGGAGGCTGAATTTTCTCACATCAAAGGTCAGTTCCCTTTGTGCCCATTCTAAAAGAAGACTTGTTTGTGAGTCCCTGATTTAGACCTGGCTCAAAGAAAGCTACCTAATTCCATCAGGACTCCAATGAAGGCTCTTATTTAAAATCTGTGAAACTAGGATCCATCCAGAATATTTCCCATCTCATGAGAAGCAGGCTATGGACCAAGTGACATGATTTGAGACACTCCCTGACCACTCTAAAAGTGATTACACTGAAAATGCTTTATATATTGTCATAGCCTCTGAAGTCCTACATATTAGAAAATTTTCTCTGTCTTTAACACATCTTATGCAAATTTTAAAAATATATAAAACCCTAGGAGAAAGTGTGTGGCTATTAGGCATTCACACATACAATATAAATTTGCTAACCTGACCCATACATGGACATAAAGGATGGTTTCTTTCTTTGGAAGTAATAACAAGTCAGGGGGAAGGAATATTTGTGCAGTAGGAGGAAAACATTGGTTTGTCACATAGCCAAGAAAGGGAGAAAAAGAAAAGGGAGGTGTTTGGATTCCTTACTGAGCAGGGAGCCTGACGTGGGACTTAATCTGGGATCATGACCTGTGCAGAAGGCAGACGCTTAACTGACTGAACCACCCAGCCACCCTACCATCTTAACCATTTTTAAACGTACAGTTCAGTAGTGTTAAGCATGTTCACATTGCTGTGCAGCCAACATCCACAATTTTTTTCACCTTCAAAATATTCTATATGCATTAAACAATAACATCCAATTTTCACTCCCCTCTCCAGCCTCTGGCCTTTACACTACTCTAGGTACTTCATATAAGTAGAATCATTCAGTATTTGTCTCTTTGTGTCTGATTTACTTCACTTAGAGTAAGGTCCTAAATGTTCATCCACATTATAGCACGTGTCAGAATTTGTTTTTTTTTTTTTAAAGCTGAATAATATTTCATGATGTGTATATATGACATACACATATGTGATATGTGATATACATATCAGATTAGGTTTGTCCATTCATTTATTGGCAAACATTTAGGTTGCTTTCACACTTTGTTATTGTGAAAAATGCTTCTGTGAACATGAGTGTGCAAACATCTCTTTGAGACTCTGCTTTTGATTCTTTTGGATATATACCCAGAAGGGGAATTGCTGGAGAAAATTCTGCCTTGTCACAAGATCTAAAATGAGGGTGGGAGACATGTCAGTGCTTCCAGAAGGAAGCACACAGGAGGGGAAAATGGGTTATGACTCAGGACAGTCTCAGGCTCAAGGTGGCATGAAGAAAACCTCTTGTGCACGTTCATCAGAGGGCCCTACTAAAAATACCACTGGCAGGCAACCTCTGCAAGATGTCTCATTTAATTCAATCCCCACAGCAGCCCTAAGAGTTAGTGTATTATGGTCTCATGAGAGGGAACAGTGTATGTGGTGTGTGTGTGTGTGTGTGTGTGTGTGTGTGTGTGTGTGTGAGTGTTTGGGGGGAGTGATTAAATGGATCTTGAGTTACGTTGCCTGAATTTCTATCCCAGACCTGCTACTTAGCATCTGCATGACCTTAGGAAAATTACTTAACTTCTGTGTCTCAGTGTTCTCATGGGGATAATTATTTTGAGTTGTATTCGGTTAATACATGTAAAGATTTTAGAACAGTGCCTGTACCAGGCAATCAATACTCATTATAGTTATGAACTTCCTTCTGTCCTTTTCTCTCTCCTTCTCTTATTCTCTCTTTCTCCTTTTTCTTGCTCTCTCTTTCCCCATTTCCCTCCCTCCCTCTCCCCTCCCTCCTCCTCCCTGCCTCCCTCCCTCCCTTGCTCCCTCTCTCCCCTCCTTCCTTTTCATTTCCAGTACAAATAAAGAACTTGATGTTTAAACAATTGACAGAACCAGGATTTGAAGCAAGCTGTTTAAAACTCCAGTGAAAAAGCTCTTTCCAGAATTCCATTGCTCCTTCTCTTTGTTAATGAATAGCGAATCTCACTTTGAAATCCAGATTATTGTGTGTGGACTTAGTTAACTAACATTTGATTTAGTAAATGTCAAAGACTGCTCAGAATCGAGGAGGCTGTTGCAGCATAAGGAAGACGACATACTATATTGAATAATAGGATGTAGGAAAGAACAGCAAATCAAATAAGAATCAACTTCAGAATCAAGAGACTGAGAAGAGTGCAGAGCTCCCAATCACTGGGGGACCCTGTGACATCCATGTTTTCCACAGTTCTTAGCGCTGCTGCTTTTCCTTGCATCACAGAGACATCAGTGCATTTTGATCTGGTTTCTATCCCTACCTCCTCCCCACTGGATTCAACACCACTTCAATGTTTTGGAAGGAAATAATTTGCACAATCATCGCTTCTGTTGCTCAGAGCAGTTGCCTCATGGTGAGAGGTGATAAGTGGAGAACAGTGAGTAGGAAAACAGCTCCTTCCTAAACTCCACTGCTTGTCTTAACCCTTCCAAGGCCTATCAGTGCTTCATTACCCAACTAGCACTTGCCGCACTAACTCAGGGGTCCTAGGCCCACCCTGGAAGCCCTCCCTGCTTTATTTGTATTATCTTTGCTAAGCAACAAGCTTGTCAGCTTGAGATGTCCTGTGATATGTCAGTGATGCCCCCACCGGTTTATATTCTGCTCAGCCCTGGGAGAGCAGTTTCAGAGCTGTCATCTCTGCTGAAAGATATCAAACCTCAGATGTCAAAGAAGATTCTCAATTTAGTTCAGAAAAGCGGAGTATTTTCTTCCTGGCTCTCCTGATTTACATCAGTTTGTTTTATGTATCTTTGATGAGGTAAAGGCGGTTGCTGTAATTCTCACCTCGTGGGACCCGAGGTTAATTAGTCATGAAGTTCAGGGGCGTTTGAAGCTGTTGTTCCGAGGGTAGTTGGAGCAGTGGTGTTCAGATGCACAGGACAGTAGTGTAACGGAAATGTGCAAAAACGGTTTGGTGGGGACACTCCTGGCAAGGGGAGGGAGTTGGGCTTCATCTCTCTACTGAAGCGCAGAGAAGGAGCTCCGCTATGCTATTCGCAGGCTTTAAAGGCTAGGTGGGAGGAGGCCCCATCTAGGGCAGAGCGAAATCCAAGTGTGACCCTAGACATCCCCTTTGTCCTGTGGTTCCTGGCTGCCTCCAGCTGGTTCTCATGCCCAGGCCCCAAGCACACTGGCTACCCTTTGTGACCATGGAGGCCTGCACTCTTCTGGAAGATGAGCTTGGGGAGGCAGGGCCCTCCAAACTGGACCTGCAGCAGGGAGGCCTGAAATGCCTTTAATGTGACAGACGGTGTTGTACGATGCTGAGACTAGTGTCTGTCTTACCGTCACTTGTCAAAAAGACTTTATGTAGTTATTTAGTTGAGAGAAAGAGAGCGGGCAGGGAGCAGAGGGAGAGAATCTCAGGCAGACTGTCCACTGAGCAGGGAGCCAGATGCAGGGCTCGATTCCATGACACCTGTATCCTGACCTGAGCCGAAATCAAGGGTCAGCTGCTTAACCCACTGAGCTACCCAGGCGCCCCTGTTATCACATCACTTTAATATGATTAGGCTGATCTCTTCAGCCAGATATGAAATTCATGAGGAGAGGCCCAGGGTTATGGAGTCGCTTTCCCAAAGTGCAGGCACAGGGTAGACATGCAGTGAACTCTCAATCTTGGATGAACGAGACACAGCCTAATGCAATTTCTATCTTCTCTCAGCATGTTTGCCTTTGCATCTGCACCAACCCCGAAGGCTTGCAAAGGTATGACTTTGGGGTCCCAAAACCAACCCAGTGTTCTTGAGAGGCTTCCTGAAAAGTTCCCCTGGGGCAGGTGTGACAAGCTTTTCTATTTAAAGATTTTATTCATTTATTATAGAGAAAGAGCATCAACAGGGGGTAGGGGCAGAGGACCAGAGAGAAGCAGACTCCCTGCTGACCAGGAAGCCTGACGCTGGACTAGATCCCAGGACCGGGAGATCATGACCTGAGCTGAAGGCAGACACTTAACGTACTGAGCCACCCAAGCGTCCAGTGACAGTCCTTTCTAGCAACACAAACGTCACATGGAGAATGCAGGCGCTGTCCAACTGGACTGCCATCCAGCAGTGACGGGCCTAACAGGGAAAACAATGTGAACCTGCTAGAATTCGCAGAAGTGGCCTTCTCTGGTGATGCAGAGAGTCTTGCGTGGGGAAGAGAAAATGTGATGATGGGCCATAAAGGGAACAAGACACCTGTGTGTTCTTCTCCCACAGAAAGTTCTCTAATAGCTGGAAGGTTAACACGTAGGGATCTGGGGGTAGTTTCTGCTTCCCTCTAATTGTGTGAGGGCATATGTTGAAATCTTTGCTGTATTGTTGGCGATATTGCAAGCCTACTTGGGGTTAATGGTACCACACCTTTCCCATGGCAACTGTTTCCAGTGGCGGACTTGTACATTGACAGAGAGGAGCAAGAGATCTCAGGGCAAATATCCTCCAACATTTATCGCCGACAAATAGGATGTATTATTTTCATCTTTACTGTATAACTACAGGAGAACACCAGGAATGTCTATGCACAATAATAAGATCCACTTTCCCTTTTGAATCTCAGAGCATCCTTGTATCATTTTTTAAAAACTGATACTGTTCAGAAATTTGGGCAATTGAACAATTCTCGACCAACCATTTTCTACGTTCTTCACAACTGAGAGTGATGGTCCCAGTAACCCTTTTGAGGGATGTTGGCAAGGAAAACATGTTTATTTTCTTGCTGGAGTGTCAGAAGTTAAGAGTTAGGTTTGTGGGTGGGGTGTTTTGGGGGGTGTTTTTTTTTTTAAATATTTTATTTATTTGACAGAAAGAAACACAGTGAGAGACGGAACACAAGCAGGGGGAGTGAGAGAGGGAGAAGCAAGCTTCCTGCTGAAGGGAGCCTGATGTGGGACTCGATCCTGGGTCTCTGGGACCATGACCTGAGCTGAAGGCAGTCGCCCAACCAACTGAGCCACCCAGGTGCTCCTGGGGGGGAGTGTTTTAAGGGTAAGAGCAAATGGTAGATGGGAATGCAGTTTAGCTAAATTTTAATATACATACACATGATACAGAATTCATTATGATCGCTGTGTACATTTGCATGAGCACATCTGGACATGCAAAAATGCAACCCTTCTCGCCCACCTACACAGCAAGGATGTCTGTAGTTGGAGTTGCTTTCAGAAGCCCTGGCTATTTGAGAGCTTAGTCCAGAATGCAGACACTTGACAACAAGTTCAGCTGCATTGTGGTCCGTGGCACTTCCAGCCAGACTCTCCTGGTTGTTGCTTCCAGTATCTCAGCGGTGACGCGATTTTGAGACTGTGCTTCAGGAAATCATGGGTTACTTCTTCTCTTCCCTTCCCTGCTGGTGCCTAGTGGGCTGGGATTGGTCATCAGGAATCACTACCCAGTGATTAGTGCCATTAGTAGGCAACACCAGGAAATCCAATAGTCATTGCCTTTCCTTATAAAGGTTTATTATCTATTGTTTAACGAAATCATATGGATAGTATTTTCCTGTTTCAGTTTGAGTATGCCTATTAAAATTTTCAGTTTGAGTATGCTTAATAAAATTATAAAGACCACTGTGGTTTTGAGTTATATTTCTCTGATGCTGAGTTCACTCAAAAGCTTATAGCAGCAATGCCCACAATGGCCAAACTATGGAAAGAGGCTAGATGTCCATCAACGGAAGAATGGATAAAGAAGATGTAGTACACACACACACACACACACACACACACACACACCATAATGGAATACTATGCAGCCATCAAAACCCCCTGAAATCCTGCCATTTGCAGTGATGTGGATGAAACTAGAGGGTATTATGCTAAGCAAAATAAGTCAATCAGAGAAAGACAATTATCATATGATCTCTCTCTCTGATAGGAATTTGAGAGGCAGGGCAGGGGGCCATAGGGAGGGAAAAATGAAACAAGATGGGACTGGGAAGGGAGACAAACCATAAAAGACTCTTAATCTCAGGAAACAAACTGAAGGTTGCTAGAGTGGGTGGGGGGAGGGATAGGGTGGCTGAGTTATGGACATTGGGAAGGGTATGTACTATGGTGAGTGCTGTGAATTGTTTAAGCCTGATAATGTACACAGATCTGTACCCCTGAAACAATTAATACGTTAATTAAAAAATTATGAAGAACAAAATTAGACTGTTAATTTTACTAGATTTCTAGCCAATAGCCAAAACTTTTTTTCATAGCAGCCAAGTCTCTTATTTGCCTTCTGTACCATTGGGACTCCTGGGCAGCTCTGTTGGTTAAATGTCTGCCTTTGGCCCAGATCGTGATCCCAGGGTCCTGGGATACAGCCTCACATCAGCAAGGAGTCTGCCTCCCCCTCTCACTCTGCACCACCCCCCAAATCATGGTCTCTCTCTCAAATAAAAAAAATTTAAACAAATAACTGTACTGTATTACTGACTCATGTCAGTCTGGGATTCCTTATAACTTGTAGGTCTTACAAAGTATACTTATAATTTTACTTTATACATGGGAATCTCTAATTGAGATAGCTATTCTTTGTTTGATGAACACTTGACTCGCCTTTTGCCTATGCCTAGTCTGGATGGGAAAGGTTGAGATAAAGTTTGCATATCATTTGCAGGGAATGTTTTTATCCTTTCAAAATTGTGAAATATACGTATGCATAGAAAAGTACATAAAACATAAATAACTCTACAGACAGGTTTAGGAACAGAACACTATCTTATTGTACCCCAGAATTATCCTTTATTTCTTTGACAGAACACCCTCCCTTCACCCAAGAGTTAATCATTGTCCTATATTTTTATTGCTGTATAGTGTACCACCATAGGAATATATCAATACTTATCATTCTATTGAAAATCAACATTTGGGTAGTATTCACTTTTTTTTGTCTTTGCTTTTCGCTTTTATTCACAGTATAGACACATGCATACGAGTATATGTATCCTGATACATATTGTGAATGAATTTCTCTGTGATATAGATGATGGATGGGACGTTGTTGGACCACAGGGTAAGTGTATCTACTTTTGGTAGATAATGCCAAATTTTATTTACAAAGGGGACATACCAATTTATACTACATACATGTATACTTATACTCCATTGTTTTTAAAGTTTTCTATCAGACATACTGTGAAAAACTCCTACAATAATATACAGTTTCTGTGTGTGTGTATTACTTTTGTGTTTGTTTTTATGGATTTCATATGTCCATATATCCTCTCCTATTCTTTTTTTAAAATATTTTATTTATTTATCTGAGAGAGAGAGAGAGAAAGTGAGAGAGAGCATGAGAAGGGAGAAAGTCAGAGGGAGAAGCAGACTTCCCACAGAGCCAGAAGCCTGATGCAGGATTTGATCCCGGGACTCCAGAACCATGACTTGAGCCAAAGGCAGTCGCTTAACCAACTGAGCCATCCAAGAGCCCCTACTCTCCCATTCTTTGGCTTATTTTTTCACCCTCCTTATGTTGTTATTAATTAAATAATTTATTCATTTTAATGCAGTTGTATTTTATTAATCTTTTCCTCCACGATGAACATTTTTTACGCTTTTAAAGTATCCTAAGGTTATAAGTTCTCCTATGTAATTTTATAAAAGCTTTATGTGTACATCATCTACTAGCAGTTGATTTTTATGTGTGCTGTGAGCTAACAGTTCAGTCTTTTGTATCTTTTATGGATAAACCATTACCCTTGTGCTATATACTGAAAAAATATATGTTTTCTCACTACAGTTTTTGCAATGTTGAGACCTTCAGATTTCCACTGGAAAACTGAAAAAGAAGAAAATATTGACTCGGAAGGGGATTTGGTATATGCTTATATCATAGTGGCAAATTCCTACTAAAGGAGGCAAAGAGCACCAGCCCAGGGTCCACTTGTAAGCGATTTTTTGTCATTTCCACAACCTTACACCAAAGCCATTAGCAAACATTTTGTCAAGCACCGTCGTGAGGTGTGAGAGTCATGGTATCTACTTCTCAGGGCAAGAAAGAGAAGACTCAACCCATTTCTTAGAAAAGAGGCATCAGAAGGAGCGAGAGAAACAGCTTATGCCAAGAAGGCCAGGAGCAATGAGAAGGAGCCGGAGTTTCCAACGAGCAATGGTCCAGGAAGACGGGGGTCCTCAAAAAGCCCCGACTCTGCTCAAGTCACCTTTGTGAATCCCTACGAACTTTCCAAAAGTTTGGAACTGGGGCGCCTGGGTGGCTCAGTGGATTAAAGCCTCTGCTTTCGGCTCAGGTCATGGTCTCCGGGGATCAAGGCCTGTGTCAGGCTCTCTGCTCAGCAGGGAGCCTGTTCCTCCTCTCTCTCTGCCTGCCTCTCTGCCTACTTGTGATCTCACTCTCTGTGAAATAAATGAATGAAATCTTTAAAAAATAAAAGTTTGGAACTGAATTTATTATGTCCAAACTGGAATGTGGCTTGAATAATTATATTTGAGCGATTATGAGAAGGCTGGAACCAGAGAGCTGGAGATTAGGTTGAGGATATTTGGGCACAAAAATGAGAGGCAATGTGACAGGGATGAGATCCTGGTTGCTCACTCGCTTTCTCTTCAGGGGTGGGAGGGATGGGGTGGCTGGGTGATGGACATCGGGGAGGGCATGTGCTATGGTGAGAAAAAATAAATAAATTAAAACAAAACAAAACAAAACAAAAATTTAAGTGACAATAAAAAATGGAAACAAAACAAAACAAACAAACAAAAAAAGATTATGGGGCCAGGAATCAGAAGGAAGAGGAGAAATACTTGATGGACATGCTGGAAAATTCAAATGCTGACAGAGGACGGCAGATAATATAAATGAATGAACTAAATGGGGTGTAGGAAAGACAACAGTGGAAGCTTGGTGATAAAGGGCTGCTGGCTGGGGCTTCAGGAGGAGGGTGGGAGGGAAGGCTAAGGGCATGGGGCTCCTTCAGAAGGGGCAGCTGCTACTTTTCTCTGACACGGCGGTCCCATTTTAGAATGCAGTTCTGTGTGGCGGATAATGCAGACCTTTCAAGAGGAACCAAGAATGTAGATGTTTATGTGAACTAGCTCAATAATTAGTTGTTGGTAACTGGATCAATTACAAAACACACACACACACACACACACACACACACACACACTATTGAGCAAAACTGAGCAAAAAAGAAAAGAATTCTAAAAAAACACTCCATAGGCCAAAGAAACAATTCTATAGCTGGACTCCTCTTCCACGACCTGGATTTGTGTGTTCACAATCTGGTGATTGGTCCAGGGAAGCACACTTTATATTCGCACAGGCCCAGGTAAGGTTGAGTAGGAAGGGCTAGAAAGCCAAAAATTGCAAGATTGACTGGGGATTGGAAGGAAGATGGATGGGCATTGACACGAAAATCGTTCCCCTGCAATTTTGCTTTAAATTTGCCATTTCAATCGAGCCTGAATGCCTACAGATTATTGTAGAAATAAACTAAATAGGCCAACAAAGTAAATTATTTTCAACCACATAGAGCCTCTTAGATATATGCTCGGGGAGAAAACAAATACTGACCTGAGAGTAGGGTCAGTGATCACTTGCTGGATAGGAACACTTTGTTAGAATTCCTTTTATCAGAGCAGGTGCCCAGCAATATACAGAATACTTCTCTAGCAAGAGTTCAACATGGTATCAGGTTGACTGTCCATTATCAATCAAATTATTTCTCCCTAAAGAGTATCCAGGGATACCTTTAGGTTTCACTTGTCAACCTGTGTCTTATTTTTCTCTCCTGCTCCGGCTGCCCTCATACCAAGCAGGAAATTTGAACAGGATCAGCCACACACTTTATCAGCAGGAAGAAAACTCTTCCATTAGAGCTGAAAATTCACTCTGCACAGAAACACACATGCACACATTCATGCTTACACACAGATTCCTCCAAGCAAAGCTGCCTTATGTAATTAAAGGTAATGTTTAGTGAGCGTTAATTATAAAATCACTGTGCTCTTCTGAGTAGTGAACAATTATCAGGCAAGCAGCACAAATATCATCATGGCACAAGGCTGCTCTTCCTTTCCATGAGCTTTAACAATTTATTTGCAGGTCTTCAGTTGTCTATTAATTATGCATGCCTCTCTGTACATTTGCCATATGCCTGAATGATTAGGTATGTGCCATATCGTGAAGGTTATGCAAGTGAGGACCGGAAATTCAAAGATATCACTTCCCAAGTTTTCCTCAGAGCCATCCCCTTGCCCACGTGCACCTGTATTAGTAAAGACAACGTTGCAGCAAAAGGTCTGGGCTCCCATCAAAAGAGTTGTAGTCCTCAAGAACAAATACCTCTACTTCTATCAGTGTTTTTATCACAGGTTGTAAGGAACTGTCCATGGCATAATTCAGGAGTTTATAATTTTAGAATCTAAAATAAATCAGGAAATTGGATAGTTGGGAAGAAAAAATAAATGTATTATTAAAATTGCGAAGAATAAACATAATGATTCTTAGAACCTACCTTTTTTTTTTTTTTTTTTTTTTTTTTACTTATCATACATTTTAGCACTGTCGGTTTCAGGTATTAGAATGAGTGACATTCTGACAGCCTGAAGAAAATGTTGGTGAGCTGATGGACATTCAAAGTCCTTCTCCCTTGCAGAGGGCCCTGAAGCTGTAGTTTCAATCCCAGACTACTATATCTTCCTGGCCTATACCTAGCTTTTCAGGGCTGCTTCAAAATGCACTATTAATAATGGGTAATACCTTTGGCATACCTAATTAAGTGACTTCAAAGGAAACTATTATTTTGGTATTTAGGAAAGAATATATAATATCAGAAATGGACAAATATTACTTATCAAAAAACAAGAATATTTGAATTTTAAATAGTTCTTGGAGATTTGTCATATGACCCAAAGCTTATACATAATTATTGATTTTTAGGAGTTTATTGCAACCCACTTGCTGGAACAGGTTTCGTATGTGCAAAACATCTGTGTAGGAAGGTATAAGGGGGTAAGATCAAGGCTGTTTTATGGATACATCTCTTCAATAGCTTTCAAACTGTAGGATGCGTTAGAATCAACTGGGAGGCTTGTTAAACCATCACAGATCTTGATGCCACACCTGGACAGTTTCTGATTTACTAGTTCTGGGGTGGAGCCAGAAATTAACATTTGTGCTTTTTTTAAAGATTTTATGTAATTGTTTGAGAGACAGAGAGAGAGAGAGAGAGAGAGAGAGAGAGAGAGAGAGAGCAGGAGCAGGGGCTGGTGGGGGAGGGATAGAAGGAGAGGGAAAAGCAGGCTGCCTGCTAAGCAAGGAACCCATGGTGGGGTTGGATCCCAGGACCTGAGCTGGAGGCAGATGTTTAACTGACTGAGCCACCCAGACGCCCAGGGATCTGCATTTTCTCACATAATGCTGCTGGTCCAGAGACCACACTTGGGAGAATCACTGCTATAAATGTAAGTTCCATTTGATCAGGAGAAATATCTCTGTTGTTTATATCAGTATGATTGTCGGTGCTCAGTACGTGGGTAATGAATGAACAGCACTGCTGAAACTCACGCACACTTCCATCATGAAGAAATTTTGTGAAGAAAATCCTGCACACTTCCATTATGAAGAAATTTTAACAGACTACTTTAGAGCAGAAAATCGTCTGTATTTTTGGGTTCAAAAAGGATTCCAATGGACTCAGATGCTTCCATTAAAGCAAAATACTGATTCTCTTTTGTTAACAGAATGTATTCCTACTCAATTTTTCTATTATTATAATCTCAGCATTTTTATGAATTTTGCCACATTTGAATTTAGCTTTCCACTTAACATATATTTCAGAGAATCTATTTTTCCTATTGCAACTGGGGGAGGGACATTCAGATTCATTGCAGAAATAATCAATGCCCAGTTCTTAGGTTTTCTCTCTTCTTTTCTTCTCATTAGAACCCCTGACTCCTGTTGCAGGAGTGTCCCACGCCACCACAAACAACTTCTTCCTGGTGGCATGCAAAATACAAATAACTTTACATCCCTAGAATAAGTTTCATCTGTGGTTGGCAGAGGCTACTGTAATTCTGTGCCAGGCCAGGTGAAGTCTTTTATATGTATGACTCCATTTCTTGCTGACAATGAACTTTTAATGATGACTGTTATTTCGAAGCTGCTTTCTGTCTAATAAAGAATGGTTGCCATCCAGCCATTTATGGACAGAGGAGAAAGTAGCTACAGGAAAGTTAGGTTTGCTGTCTTAATCTGGTTATTTTACAGATGAGAATGCTGAAGTGATTCAGTTTTCCCTGATCACAAACCTGGGTGCCTGGGGTGCTGGGAGAAGCCAGGCATGATGGATGTGCACTAGAAGAAGAACTGGTAAAAATCAATGAGTTGAGTGGGATTTAGAATCTGCATCTTCCTCCTAACACAGTACTTTATTTCCCATCCTCCCCCCACAGTTGCTTCATCTGATAGAGACAGAGAGTGGGGCTGTCTGGATGGCTTAGTTGGCTAAGCATATAATGACTCTTGATTTCAGCTCAGGTCATGATCTCAGGGTTGCAAGATCAAGCTGGGTGTTGGGGTCACACTCAGCGTGGAGTCTGTTGGAGATTCTCTCCCTTTCCTTTTGCCCTCTCCCCACTTGCTCTTGCTGTCTCTCTCTCTCTCTCTCTCTCTCTCTCTCAGATAATAAATAAATAAATCTTGAACAAAAGAAATAAAAAAGGAAAGACAGAAGTGGCAGAAGGAGGAATCGCTGAAGGAGAAAGAGGGCCACAAGGCAAGGAGTGTAATGGTTTTAGAAGCTGAGAGTGACTGCCAGCCAACACTCAGCAAATAGGAACCTCGTTCCTCTAACTGCTAGGAACTGAACTGGGTCAATAACCCGAAGGAGCTTGAATACACACTCTTCACAGCACCTCTCAATAAGAACCCGACCAGATGGCAACCTGACTTTGATCTCGTGAATCTGGGAGCAGAGAAACCAGCTGAGCCAACCAGAACTTCTGACCAATGGAAATAGGAGATAACCTACGAGTTACTCTCATGTGATGATCCGTCTGCAGCATCGACAGCGAAGACGGAAGGAAGGAGTGTGACCGAGGATGGCGTCAGGCCCTTTTCTCCCACAACTCACAGTTTTTGAGCACTGTCAAGACAGGGGAAGAATCACATTTTGTCCATCTGTATATCTCTGGCCTCTGGTTCAGCCTTAGACACCTGGTACTGATATGACAGATGTATCAAATGCAAATTAAGATACCATCTAATTTTTGCTATTTAAAATTTGCTATATACATTAACAATGAAATTGGCAATCTAAATTTCACAGCATCCTCTTTGTGGTGGGTAGTATCACGCACATGAGGGAGCTGAGACCAGGACAGTCACTCACTCGTTCACTGTCCATGGTCAAAGCCCTGTGCTCTGTTGCTATCTGCAGCTTTAGCGGCACTGGCCGCTGCTAAAGTTCCCCTCCACCATTTTGCAGAGTTACTCACCAGCGGCCAGCCATGGGATACATGCAAAATGTGGCTCTAGAATCTGCTATAAATGTTAAGCAAACATTGTATACCGTCACTGGGCAGCCGTGTCTTTGAAATGTTGACTGCTGAATTATTTTAACTCTCTCCAAAGTGCTCCAAAGCATCTTTCCTTATTTTCCCCATGGTCTGTCCCACAGAGAGGGTTTCAGAAGTGTCAGCGGGCACGAGAGGGTGTTGGGAAACCTGCACTTTACTTTGTCGGGCAGCGATGAGAGGGGGATGATGAATTCAGTGAGGGAAATTAATTCACTCACAGATAATTGGGAAATTAATGCAGCTCGCAGCTGGGTAACACACTTGTGGTGTGTTCTCTTGCCCCAAACTGTCTCTCTTTCTGCCCTTAGAGCAGGTTTTCCCTCCTTAGGATGGAGTATTCATAAAGGGAAGAAAACAAAAACAAAAGCACAGGGGGGAAAAGGTTTCCTGGGAAAAATTACTGATGCATATTATTCAAAGGCCTTATAGGGCATCAGGAAGTATTTAAGACAGAGGAAAGAAAATAAGCCTATTTTTTCTTCTTTCTCTACCTGAATATTTGTAGGGTTTTTTTTAGACTTTTAATTTAAAAAAAATATCAAGCCTGTGTCAGGAGAAGACATTGCTTTTTACTAATTTTATCTCAAATAGGGTTTTAAATATGCTTTTCAGTTGGTCCTTTTTCAAACTGAGGGAGTTTCCAATTACGGCTTCGATGACTGCCTCACCTAATTATTTTCTTTCGTTGGGGGAAGAATCTTTCTACACATGAGGTTCAACCTGTTTTCTTATTACTCTTATTTGAAGGGATAATTATGGTTTACTAACCGATCTATGTGAGTTTTTGTGTGATGTGTGTGTGGTTGTGATACTTGTGATGAATCAAACTGGGTCAGTGATTTTTATTCCTGGTCCACAGGTCGTAGTATGTCAGGTCTGTATCTCTAGGTCCGCGTGCTTGACCTTTCAGGAACAAACTTCACGGCTTCTCTTATTTCCCAAAGTTTCTTTGCCTGTTCTGTTCGCTTGGTTTCTCAAAAATGAAAAAATGAAATTTATCCTTGATTCCTGTTTTCTCCTCATATCGCACATCAAACCCTCAGAAGATCCTTGTTTTATCAGAAAAAAACATGCTGCAGAATCCACTCGCTTTTCTTGTCTTGACCGAAGATGCTTCCGGCCGTTGGACCCACACTGTGAACGGGGATGAGAAGACAATCGGGGATGCAGAGACTTTTAATTAACTAATTAATTAATTAGACAGAGAGATAGAGTGCACAAGTAGGCAGGTCAGCAGGCAGAGGGAGAGGGAGGAAGCTGGATGCGGGGCTGGATCCCAGGAGCTGGGGTCATGACCTGAGCCACCCAGGCCCCCAATGCAAACACCCTTACACCCAGGCCCCCAATGCAAACACCCTTACACTGACATCCCTCTGTTGCGAACATTGCCCCTGGGACCTGGAGGTCAAAGTGAAGGGAGCTCAATTCCACTGTTTCCTCACAGACCACAAGTGGGGCACTTGCCCATCTGGTCTGTGCTACCTCCTTCATTCCATTTCTTTGCTCTATTCTCCCTCCTTTTTCTCCCCTACCTCCCCATTTTCTCTATTCATTCCAGATTTGCCCCATCTTTATGTTGCCTTATACTTTATTCCTTGGATTTTTTTTATTCCTTGGATTTTTATAAAACACTATCTAAATCGCAGTTTTACATTTTCCTGACTATTTATAGCTAACATTCAGAAGTCTAAACAGCTACGTTATCCTGTGCATGGTCCAAGAAGCCTATATCCGGCAAGTAAATTGCTTCCCCTTTACGTGTGATGCTTCCAAAAATATTTTTCTTAAACTTAGGTGAAAAAAGTGAAGAAGGACCTCAGTGGGCAGCAGATTGTCAAACACAGACTCCCCTACTGACATTTTCTTTTCCTTTTCTTCGGGTCGGATATGACACAGGTATGAAAAGGAACCATTGCCAAAGTGAACTAATGAGTATATCAATATTTATAAGATGATCATTAAAGGATTAACTCTAATTTGAATGATAATGCTGTGGGCTGACTTGCCACTGTCCTCATTTCCATGCTCACACTTGATCCTCGCAAAAGATATTGCCCAAACCAACCCCCTCTTCATCTGAACATGATGAACAAAGAAGGTTGCTAATCACTGCTGAAGCATGATCTTGAATTGATTGCACTGTGGGAAGACAGTGTTGTTTTTATATATTGCCACTGTTTGCTTAATGCCTAGAACATTAAAGAGAAAGCACGTGAAAGAAAGACACCGAGAAATATACACTGCACTTTCACTATAACATGCTTATTGGAAATCCTCATCTCAGAAAATGGTTCAAATAATGAAAAAAAGTGAGGCTTTGATGACATAAAGCAATTCATTGTAGAAATACATGACAGAAGTGTTAAAATAACTTGAAGTGTTATTTAATTATTGGTTCACTTAAGTTATGTATTACAATAATAGCTGTTGCATGTGGCATCGTTATTTTAAATTACTAGGGGTATAAACACATTTTTATGGGCCCATAAAAAAGTAAATTCCTTGTACCAGAGGTTATTAAAACTAGTACTACCCTGTACTTCTTATATATTTTTGAACTGCATTGGAAAACAATCGCAATTGAGTATATTTATTCAAAGTAATATTTCCAATTTTTGTGGTATTTGATAATAAACTCTTGCTTGGCTGGTTATTTTGATGAGAATACTGTGCATCTGAGATCCAAGTTTACTGTCTTCAGTGCCGTTGCTCATCATTAAAATCAAGATGGTGATTTCTCACTTGCCATTGTGAAAATTAAATGCCCACAAATACATAAAGTGTCTAACCGTGCTTAGAACATACACCGTGCTTACTAACTAATCTTGCACATCACCATCTTGATCGTTATTATAACTGTTAGTAGTCATTCTACATCAATGTTATATGATTATTTATTTCAGACCTCAACTTTTCATGTTTTCTTTAGCTTGGCTGCCATTACATTTCACTCAAAGCTACTTGAAAACAGAAATCATCTATTTTGCCACTGTACCTGGCGCCCGGGACTGTACCAGGCACACTGAACTTGCTCAATTTAATTTAGCTCATCAGACATTCATATTAGATTTGACCATGCTGCATTTAAAAGAAAGCCCAAGCTTCCTATAGGAGCTGCACACTACACAGTGTTTTCCCTTCTGTTTTGCCGATATGATCTGCGAATGAAAGTGGGTACAGTCAGGAGCATGGACAAAGCCACTTTGGTCATGACCTTATTCACATCTTTTACCCCCCTTCTGGCTTAACCTTTCTCTTGCTCTGACTATCTCACAGCCCTGTGCTCTGTTACTGACCCTTTCTTTTCTCTATTCCTCTTCCCAGGCTGCAATAAAGTTTTGAAAATATGCTGATATTCATACTTTCTAAATTAAATTGAGCTTTTCTCTACTTCAGTGACTGTAATAATAACAAAATGGCAGAAAGAGTTTCTTCTCATCACCCTTTCCCTTCAGGGTCTAGGAAATGATGAGGTATCAGAGAAATACAGATAGATATCCACAAGAATATTAATTTAAGCTGTGTGAATATTGTGCAGTGTGGGCGTTACAATGATGGCGATAATAATGTCTATTAATTATTGATCCTTTGCCAGGCATTTTGAGATATAAAATGCATATTATCTAGTTCATTTTCATAATAACACCTTGTAAGATGGATATTATGATTCAGTTCAGAAAGGTTAAATCACTTGCCCAAAGTCATATGACTAATTAGGAAGCAGGGCTGGGATTTAGAGCACAAGTCACTTTAACTTCAAAGTTCAATTTCCTCCTACTCTGCTTTCTTGCACATCTATTTTGGGTTGTTATTTGTTTTAATACTCTTATACTTTTGTGTGTCTTTAATGTTATAACTTCAACTGTACTTCTAATCACATACTTGGCTGATTCTAACTTTTTATTTTGTTTTATTTTAAATTAAGAGTTTATATTTCCAGAGCAGTTTAAGTAAGGTTCACAGCAAAATTGGAGGGAAGGTACAGAGATTTCTCAAATGCCTCCCACCTCCACACATGCACAGCCTGCCCCACCATCAACCTCCCCCATCAGAGCAGTAGGCTTATCTGTGATAACTGAGGAAACTACAGCGACACACAAAGTCCATAGTTCAGATGAACTTCCATTTATTTTGAAATTCAGAAGATTCAATTGTGATAGTCTTCTCTACTGCTTTCTACTTCTCTATCTACTTCTCTATCTATTCATCTATGATCATCGTTTATCATCATACTGCTATGATATCTTTTAGGTTTTCTTAGAAAAGTGAGCACCCTCCCTCATTTCTTTAATGACTCTTTCTGACTCCTCCACCCTGAGTACGGAGGTATGAATGGCCTCACCTGAGTGCTGTCCTCGATTTTTTCACCAGGTTTGATTGGTCCTTTAAAATTCAATGGTGTCTGAAAAATCCTTGGCCCACGTCTTAGACTCCAAACTACGTTTCGTACTTTCTGGAAGGCACTTCCAGCCAACTGTCTCCAATTGAATACACCTTATTTCTCCCCTTTCTTAAATCACGTAATACCACTCCTCCCAGTAACTTTGGAGTCATCTTGCTCTGTCTTTCTTCCCCAGAAGCACTATTCGATCTGCAAACAAACCTGGATAATTTTGCTTTTATTTATTTTTTATTTTTTATTTTTTTAAAATTTATCTGAGATAGATAGAGAGAGAGAATGCAGGGGTTATGGATGGGCAGAGGGAGAGGGAGAGGGAAACCCAAGCCGACTCCAAGCTGAGCACAGAGCCCATCTACCTCTTCCTCTTAATTTCCATGATTATTTACCCTAACTCAGGATTTTATCATAATTTGAAAAATCCTTTTAACAACCTTCTACCCCCTTCTTCCCATGCCACAGATAGGATTTACTCCTTCTCTGCTGACCTCTAGCTCCAACTTCTTGTTCCCATTTTATTCACAGACCTTTTCTTGATCCCTCACCTACCTTACTCTTTCTAGTCTGTATTTTGCTTAGAAAATACTTGGCCCTTTTAAACTCAAGTTTTTCTTTTCTGTGTCATGTTCATCTTTTTCCTATGTCTTTTGAAATTGTCAGCCATTCTTCAACATTTGTGTCAAATATTGCCTCAGTAAATTATTTACCAATCTGCCAAGCAGAATTCAAATTTCTCTCCACCGTGATTCTGCAGTAATTTGCACATAGATTCCAATATTACTATAACGTTTTGTTACCACTTTATTTGCAAACTTAGAATGTAAGTCTAAAAATAAAGTCTTCTCATTTTCTTTGCCAAGAAGATAAACACAGGTTGACTCACATACTTGATACTCAATAACTGTCAGTAACTTAAAGTACTGACCTTAGGAATCGATCGTCTTGTATATAATATTTTATAGTATAAAACATCTCTATAGTGGCATTTACTCACTGCCCATTCTTGCTCCCATCCTACTCCATGGCACACATAGGAGAAATCACAGGCTTTACATGCCTTTCAATTCCACCCACATAATTTAACTGCTGGTGATGTTGGGCCAAATTATTCAACTTCCTGGAGTGATGATGTCTTCACTCAATAGCTGGAACTTTGGTTATTCTCGGGATTAATGAGATGACACCTGTGACCTGTCTTAAAGGACATGACATGTATGTCATGCTATGGATTCATACCTTTCCTCCCTTTTGGCCTCCCCTATTCATTCAAGATACAGTTCCATATCACTATTAAATAATGAAGATTTCCACACTTCCTCCCAGTCAGAAATTTTGATTTTCTGTCTTTATTTTCTAGTGTTTTATGTTTGACAGTTTGATTCTGGTCACCTGGAAGGCATATTCCATGAATTACTCTTAAATTTTCTTTTTTTATATAAAAGAATTATTTATTTATTGAGAAAGAGAGAGAGAGAGAAAGAGAGTGAGCATGAGTGTGGGGTGGGGTGGAGGGGGAGCGAGAGAGAGAGAGACTCTTAAGCAGACTCCCAACCGAGCAGAGCCTGATGTGGGGCTCCATCTCACAACCCTGAGATCATGAGCTGAACCAAAACCGAGAATAAAATGCTTAATTGACTGAGTCACCTGGGCATCCCATCATTTTCATGCTTGATCAGCATTACTGAAAGATGACCATGTGTTGGCTTCCTCTGGGCAGAGCAGAGCAAGTCCAGCACACAAGGCCTGAGTCTTGAAATACTTATATCATTCTAAATTCAAGTAGAAAATAAGCCTTGTCAGTCCCCACCAGCAGGCTCTTACATTCTCCCATCCCCTCCCTCCAAGACCCTCAGTTTGTTTCTGACTCCAAAGTCTCTCACGTTTCATTTCTCTCCCTGGATTACCCTACTTCCCATTTCCTTTCCTTCTCCTACTGTCCTCTATATTACCCCTTATGCACGACAAGTAAGTGAAACCATGTGATACTTGGCTTATTTCACTCAGCATAATCTCTTCCAATCCAGTCAGTCCATGTTGCTACAAAAGTTAGATATTCATCCTTTCTGATGGAGGCATAGTATTCCATTGTGTATATGGACCACATCTTCTTTATCCATTCATCTGTTGAAGGGAACATTGGCTCTTTCTACAGTTTGGCAATTGTGGCCATTGCTGCTATGAACATTGGGGTACATATGGCCCTTCTTTTCACTACATCTGTCTCTTTGGGGTAAATGCCCAGTAGTGTAATTGCAGGGTCATAGGGTAGCTCTAGCTTTAATTTTTTAAGGAATCTCCGCACTGTTTTCCAAAGTGGCTGCACCAACTTGCATTCCCACCAACAGTGTAAGAGGGTTCCCCTTTCTCCACAGTCTCTCCAACACTTGTTGTTTCCTGACTTGTTAATTTTAGTATCCAGCTTGGCAAAGAAGAAGTCAAATTCTCTCTCTTTGCAGATGACATGATTCTCCTCCAGGATTTTGATGGATTCCTGCCTCACGTTGAGGTCTTTCATCCATTTTGAGTTTGCCTTTGTGTGTGTTATAAGAGAATGATTTAGCTTCATTCTTCTATATGTAGCTGTCCAATTTTCCCAGCACCATTTATTGAAGAGACTGTCTTTTTTCCACTGGATATTTTTTCCTGTTTCGTTGAAGATGATTTGACCATAGATTTGTAGGTCCATATCTGGACTCTGTTCCATTGGTCTATTTGTCTGTTTTTGTGCCAGTACCATGCTGTCTTGGTGATCACAGCTTTGTAATAAAGGCTAAAGTCAGGTAACATGATGCCCCCAGCTTTGTTTTTCTTCTTCAACAATTCCTAGCGATTCAGGGTCTTTTTTGGTTCCATATAAATTTTAGGATTGTTTGTTCCAACGCTTTGAAGAATGTTGATGGAATTTTGATCGGAATGGCATTGGAAGTATAGATTGCTCTGGGCAGTATAGACATTTTAACAATGTTTATTTTTCCAATCCATGAGCATGAAATGCTCTTCCAATTTTTTGTGTCTTCTTCAATTTCTTTCATGAGTGTTCTGTAGTTCTTGAGTACAGATTCTTTTTTTTTTTTAAAGATTTTATTTATTTGACAGAGAGAAACACAGCCAGAGAGGGAACACAAGCAGGGGGAGTGAGAGAGGGAGAAGCAGGCTTCCCACCGAGCAGGAAGCCTGATGTGGGACTTGATCCCGGGTCTCCGGGGTCATGACCTGAGCTAAAGGCAGTTGCTTAACCAACTGAGCCACCCAGGCACCCCACGAGTACAGATCCTTAACCACTTTGGTTAGGTTTATTCCTAAGTATCTTATGGGTTTTGGTGCTATAGTAAACAGAATTGATTCTCTGATTTCCCTTTCTATATTTTCATTGTTAGTGTATAAGAACGCAACTGATTGCTATGCATTGATTTTGTATCCTGCCACTTTACCGAATTGTTGTATGAGTTCTAGTACTTTGAGTGTAGAGTCTTTTGGGTTTTCCACATAGAGTATCATGTCATCTGCAAAGAGAGAAAGTTTGACTTCTTTGCCAGGTTGAATACCTTTTATTTATTTCTATTGTCTGATTGCTGTTGCTAGTACTTATAGTATGCTAGTACAACATATACTATGTTGAACAGTAGTGATAAGAGTGGGCATCCTTGTCTTGTTCCTGATCTCAGAGGGAAGGCTGTCAGTTTTTCCCCACTGAGAATAATATTCGCTGTGGGTTTTTCATAGAAAGATTTTATGAGGTTGAGGAATATTCCCTCTATCCCTATACTTTGAAGAGTTTTATTTATTTATTTATTTATTTATTTTTTAAAGAGTTTTTTATAGTTGCCCATTTTATTTTATTTTATTTTATTTTTAAAGATTTTATTTATTTGACAGAGAGAAACACAGCCAGAGAGGGAACACAAGCAGGGGGAGTGAGAGAGGGTGAAGCAGGCTTCCCGCCGAACAGGAAGCCCGATGTGGGGCTCGATCCCGGGTCTCCGGGATCATGACCTGAGCCGAAGGCAGTTGTCCAACCAACTGAGCCACCCAGGCGCCCCTACTTTGAAGAGTTTTAATCAGGAATGAATGTTGTATTTTATCAAATGCCTTTTCTGCAACAATTGAGAGTACCATGTGGTTCTTCTCTCTTCTCTTATTGATTTGTTCTATCATGTTGATTGATTTGCGAGTATTAAACCACCCTTGCATCCCTGGGATAGATCCCACCTGGTCATGGTGGATAATCTTTTTAATGTATTGTTGGATCCTGTTAGCAAGAATTGTTAAGAATCTTGGCATCCATATTCATCAGAGATATTGGTCTGAAGTTCTCCTTTTTGTTGGGGTCTTTGCCTGGTTTTGGGATTAGAGTAATGCTAGCTTCATAGGAAGAGTCTGGAAGTTTTCCTTCTGTTTCTATTTTTTACAACATCTTCCGGAGAATAGGTGTTATTTCTTCTTTGAATGTTTGGTAGAATTCCTCAGGGATTCCGTCTGGTCCTGGCTCTTGTATTTTGGGAGGTTTTTGATCACTGCTTTAATCTTGTTACTAGATATAGGTCTATTCAGATTGTCAATTTCTTCTTGTTTCAGTCTTGGAACTTTATAGGTTTCCAGGATTTATCCATATCTTCTAGGTTGTTAAACTTATTGGCATATAATTGTTGATAGTAATTTCTGATGATTGTTTCTATTTCCTTGGTGTTAGTCATACTCTTTCCCCTTTTATTCATAATGAATCTTGGAACACTGAAAAAAAAAAAGAAATAATCACCTCCAATAAAAAATACAATATTCCAATAAAATAAATCAAAGGTTCTTGGAGAAAAAAAAAGAAAAGAATTCTTGTATATATCAAGTATACTTAATGAGAATAAGTGAATATACCCTCAAATAATAGTGATAAGCAATTTTTGCTTATCTACTTATACTGGTTGAAGAAAAAACTTCTAGTTAGAAGAGGAATACGTTCTGGTGATCTGTGTACAACATGGTAACTATACTTAATAATATTGTACTTTATACTTGAAAGTTTCTAAGAGAGTAGAGAAAGTTTCTAAGAGAATAGATCTTAAATATTCTTACCAAACCGACAATAATAATATGTAATTATATGAGGTGATGGATGTATCAACATTATTGTAATCACTTTGCAAAGTATACATGTATCAAATCATCACACTGCATACTTTAAACTTACATAATGTTGTATGTCAATTATATCTCCAGCTGAGAAGCATTTAAAAATAAAACACAAGGAAAAAAAAAGAAACACATCTGAGACAGGTATCAGAGTAAGTCACTTGTACTAAAATGTGTAAGTATGAAGACAATGCGTAAGTTTGAAGGTAAAGCCAAAATAATAGATTAGAATAGAGTGGACCACTGTGATTTCTGACTTAACTGGAAGACAGATTCCTAAGTTTTATCTTTCAAGATGATAGCTATAGGTTATTAAGCGCTCAGCAGGTATTTTAATTCACTTCCTCATTTCATCCTAATAAAAAACTTAATAAAAATCCTATGAGGTGGGTACTGTCATTATCCTCCTGTTTATGGAGAAGACAGTCAGTGTAAATAACTTGCCCAAGGTCACAGAGGTATTAGGTGATGATGCAGGACTTTGAGCTCAGGTTGACCTCAACTGCTTTACACACAGCAGCACTGTGCTCTTCTCACTCTGACTTGTATTTGAGTCTCCCCAAGAGTGCTTAGTAGCCTTCTGACCTTCCTCTCCATACCTCATTCACCCCACTTTTATGTCATAAGAGGCAACTTAAAAACAAAATAGATGGTAATAAGTGCCAAATGTCTAAACTGGCTCCAGTATCAAAGGGATACTAACCAGAGTTTCACAGGATGAAACAATGTTGGAGATGATGGTTATGCTCTCAGTTTACTCCATCATCATACTCCATAATGCAGTAGAAATGTCGCCATAGACCGTTGAGGCTGAAAGGGCCTTGGATATCATATAGTCCAGCCCCTTAACTTTATAGAAGAGGAAATTGAGGCCCACAAAGGTTAAATGACTTGCCTAAATGACTCTCAGTGAACAATAGCAAGGAAAATTATGATTGCAAACATGTAGTATTTCAGGTTTATGATGGGTTTTTGTGGGCTTGCTTGGGAATATAGCTATTGTTTATATCATTGCTTTTGCAGGAAAGTATGTGGTAAGAAGTTCAAAATATCCACTACAACCTCATGCAGTAAATAAAAGCTGAGGAGTTGAGGCAGGATTAGAAGACTGTGCAGAAAAGAAAAAGGCAGGTCCAGAGATGGATATTTACATTGAATGGCTAAATGCCATAGCTAGTGATACACACATTGTTTTTTCAATCACTAAGTGAAGTTAAAAAAAAAAATGGCCTGAAGTTGACAAAGTTCTTGGGAAACCAAAAGATCAAAGCAAAAATATATTTTTTCAAGAGGGAGTTCCTATGAACATTCCAGACTTCTTGCAACAAGACAGACTATAAATCTAAATTAATTTATTTACTTATATTTATTTATTTATCTATTCATTTATTTATTTATTTTTAAATATTTTTATTTATTTATTTGACAGAGAGGAACACAAGCTGGGGGAGTGAGAGAAGGAGAAGCAGGCTTCCCGCCGAGCAGGGAGCCTGATGTGGGGCTCCATCCCGGGTCTCCGAGATCATGACCTGAGCTGAAGGCAGTCGCTTAACCAACTGAGCCAGCCAGGCACCCCAATTTATTTTCTCATATTTAAATTTATCTTACAGTGAGTGTTTATTACCAGGTACAAGGTATATGTGTATTTGGACATGTGTCATATCATATACTCCATTTTTGATCATGTTTCATGTATAAGCCTATTGATTTAAAACCCCACTTGTAATTTCATATATATTTTCCCTTATCTTAAGCTAAGGAACAAGGAAATTAATTGTTCAAGCACTTGTTTCTCTTGGCACTTATAGTATTAATGGGAGGAAGGAGAGAACCACAGGAGAACAAAACCACCAGAGCGCACCCAGGAGTATGCATTGATGCAGTGAGTGCTCCAATTCCAAAAAAGCATGTGAATGGCCCAAAGGAGACTGCGCCCTCACCTCTTCTCCTACAAAGCCTTAAGCCAGAAATGCTCCTTACTTCCTTTGTGGGATCGGTAATGGCTCCTTCGCCTGCTGCCCCTGCTGTAGGTAATGGCTCACCCAGGCAATTACCTTCTTTTGTCTTCTCAGAGTTCGAGATAAATTATTTCCACCTCTTTGCAGGGGGCATTTGAAGCGAAAGTTATTTTTAGGGAGAAATAAATTTTTTTCAGGTAAGATGCAGACGTGGTTGTTCCTCAGGCAGCTGAGAGAAAATGAAAGGCACTTCAAGTCTTTTTAAAAGGCAGATTCTGATGTTTAGCTTGAGATCAAAGAGGAACTCAGGAAAGGAGGGGAAATAGAGAGTAGACCAGAATATACAGCATCGAAGCCTTTGAAGGCACTGCCATTACATTCCTGATCTTTGAACTTGGCAACTTATTTCGTGAAGATGAATTGAATCCCTCACAGTTGTGAAGCTAATAATGAGGGAGCTGGAGTTCTGTGTACCAACATTCAAACAAGACTACGTTCTTGAAGATGATTAATGCAGACACGCTTTTGCTTACACTGTAAACACACTGACACTAATAAAACACTTTCTGGTATTGATGGAGTCAAAAGTCATGACTCTTGGGGGGGACTATCTTGCAGTTCTTCCAGTTCTCACCGTGACTTCTTGGTATAGGATCATATTAAACAATCAACTCTGGACTCCATTTACTTGGATTTGACTCTTGCTATCTCTACTTCTTAGCTGTGAAAGCTTGGGGAACTTATTTAACTTCTGAGTCCTGAAATTTACTCATGGATTTAAAAAAAAAAAAGGTTAATAGGATTAGGGTTGGTTATGAAAGGTGGTTGTGAGGATAAATGAGATAAGTGGCTGCCATGTTGTAAGTTCTCAATAAATATTAGGTATTATCATTCATTACATTCTGCAGCAAGATGATTTTCTTTCTGAATGACTTTATTTTTCAAAACTGTTACAAATAAAGCCATTCAACACTTATTTCATTACAAACATATTCAGCTGAATGTAGAGTTTAAATGATAATTCCAGACTGCCTTACTTACAAGTGGTGGTTTATATCTAACAGAGATCTTGGTTTCTAAGAGTGTTGACAGCATGGATGCCTCTTGTTATTGAGAGGAAATCGATTCCTCCCCTCTCGGTGCTTCTCTAATTTGAAGTGGGGAGGAAAAAAACAGAGAAGTTTTGGCATAGAGGCAGGTTACTTGTGGGCTCTTCCTTATTCGCCATCAGTCAGTGAGATCACTGTAGTTTCTCAGCACCTGGTATTGATCTCAATTACATCCCTATTGTTTCCTAAATTTATCCTACCTGAAGTGATAGAGACTGGAAATCCATCACATTTTATTGCCTCGACTGTGGAGACACCTACAAGACACAATTTCAAGATACAATACAAAGCAATGTGCACGATGTCAGGTATTCCATAGTGCAATTTTATTCCACGGGAAAAGAAATGACTGCGAGAACAGCACATATTTTAATTCCTCCCATCTCCAGTTTCACCTTTGTCTGGTCCAGATGTATTTATCATCTGGTAGTATGTTAATATGTGATTTTTCTTCTATATTTTCTCTTTAAGTGGCTCTGCCAACACAGTAGATACTGATGAAATTCTTAAAAATTATGGTAAATATTTAAAGAAAAAGGAAGTCAAAAAGGACTCTGATATGAACCAAGTGCTAAGAAGAAAAAGATGATTTTTTTCATTGTGTTTTTACCTATAATTTTGGGATGGTGATATAATTTATCCAATTTGTGTGTAATCTGTGAAACATGAACATTAGGACTTTGATTCAGATGCAAGTTTAAACTCAATATATCATTATAGTCTCTAGTGCTTTGAAAAGTCTCAAAATATATAAATTCAAATAATATTGCCTATAAAATAATCTTTTTACGGATTCTATGATAAATTTTGACCCATGCCTTTTAAGTTTTATACTAGATAAATGTTTTTATGAGCCATGTGAAAATTATTATTTTCAAGCAAATCTTAATTTGACTAAAATTTGTTCTATTCCTTTAGATTCTCTATTTCTATAGCTTACATTTGACTTTGGTTATATTCATGTCCTGTTCAATCTCAGTGGATGAAGATTTTCTACCATTGTTGATACACAAAATAATGTGCTGTAGAGTCTAAAAACAATTCCAAGAGAGGCAGTCCAGTAATTTTGGGGGCAATGGTGACATTACCGAAATAACAGAATAGCTTTTGAAGGTGACTATTGTGTTAAAGTGGGGAGAAGTCACTTGAGCATATACATTTGGGAAGAGTTGTTAAAAATATCAGTGTCAGTGCACCTAGACCTCTCAAGCTCCCTTTAAAACATAATAATCTGTTTCTAAAATGGGATAGAACTCTGAGTTCCAACAAAAAGTAAAATTATTATTGTTCAGGCACTGAATTGCTACTGAAAACAGTACTTCCACTAATAGTCCAAGATGTAAAAGGAAAAATAATTTTTTTTGAGTTTTTAGTGTGAAACAGACAAAATGTTTGCTGAGTGCCAAACTATTAAGTACACTATCTTAGGCACTATTTCAGGGAAGGAGAGACATTATTTCTTTTGGGAAAACAACTTTGATTTTCCAAACTTACATTCTCCCACCTTCAACCCTAATTGTACCCTGTACAAACTTCTGCTTTGTCACTTATCTCCAAGTATTTAAATTATTTGTTTAGATTTCTGCCTATCCCACTTGACCTGGGGTCTTTCAGAACATGGATGATATTGTGGTATTGGTGGGATCTTACACAATGCGAAGCCCATATTAGATCCTTCAGAGATATTTGATGAAAGAATGAATAAATGGTTCACTGAAAGCAAACTATTTGAGCCAATTTATGTTTACTTTCAAAGAGAAGAATATAATAAAAATGTATCGCTGAAGGAATATGGAAAATAGAATTCTAGTATTTTCTTTGTTGTAGATTCATAGTCACTACGTTCTTTAAAATTAAATGATGCACATCTGTGATAAGAAGTGGCCTGTTTTTGAGGTGAAGGAATTTGCCCTATAGCTCACAGGAACTTTGAGAGAGAAAATGAAATAAGATATATAAACACCTGGAGGGCTTTATGATCCCAGTTTTGACATGATAAGAGCTTAGAAGTCATCACTGTTATCTTTAAAATGAGTAAAATTAAATAAAGTGAAAAGAAATGCCTTCACTTAGTCTTTCAGAGTACTGAGGTCCCAGGGTGAGACCCCACCTTAGGATCTGGAGGGACAGGTGAATACAGAAAGCCAAAGTCAGGATCTGCCTCCCTGAAGCAGAAGTTGCTAGAGCCAGGAACTGGTGGGACAACTGAAACAGCAATTTTGACAAATTGCTGGGAGCTGAGTGTGGACTCTTTTGAGGTGAGAAACCTCAAGCAGGGAGCTGAAGTCTTGGGGCACTCACCAGTTTCACAGGTTTGCCTCTAGGACCTTTACTAGGTTCTAATGGTCACAATCCCAGTAATCTCCCCTCCTTGCAAGCAAGAGACTCAGGAAGCTCAAGCAAATTAATACCAACAACTATATCTAGGAATCATATTCAGGCTCTAGAAAACCAAAGACAAAGAGAATAGCTTGAAAGAAGTCAGTTAAGAAACAATAACAGACACTGATATATAATTATATGTAGTGAGATTATCTGCCCAAAGTTAAAGAGAAATAAAGACTTGTCCAAAAAAACAAAATCTGAGTGAATTCATTGCCAGCAGACCTGTCCTACAAGAAGTGTTAAAATAAATTTTTCAGGGACAAGGAAAATGATAAAGCAGAAACTCAGATGTATTAAAAAAAAAAGCATCCAAGAAGGGATAAAT
Organism: Spilogale gracilis; assembly: GCA_004023965.1. NCBI lineage: Eukaryota > Metazoa > Chordata > Mammalia > Carnivora > Mephitidae > Spilogale > Spilogale gracilis. The sequence continues at coordinate 105,957 of PITA01000542.1, forward strand.
GATAGTGTAAATTAAAACTGACATATTTTATTTTTATTCTTAATTGATATAAAGAATAACCATTTGAACCAATAAAAGCAACAATATATTGGATGATAAAAGCATCTGGATGAGTGAAATGAATAGCGATATTGTAAGGAACAGGAGGGAAAAATCAGGAATACTTTGTTATGGGACCTGCACTACTCTTGAAACAGCATAACTTTACTTGAAAGTAGAGATATATTAGTTAATGTATATTGGAAATTCTAAAGTGACAACTATAACATATTTTAAGTATAAGTGATATGCCAAAAGGGCCATTAAAATAAAAACAGATACACTTAGAACTAATGATAGTAATCACATTTTATCACCTATCTGGTCATCCTTCATCTGCTCAAGTTGACATATAAAATTAACCATCACGACAATCCACAGCTCCTGGAGGCCTGGGCACTAGGAGTAGAGACCTGGGGAACACAGGAACTAGACAAATTATAAGATGAAGTCCATCTTTTCTAGGAGTTGAAATGGTAGTCCTTGATCTGCTGTCCCCGCATCTCTGTGAGGACTATGAATGAACATTGTGCAGAATACATGAGTAGACTACTTTACATATCTATGTATTTTTCTCGATGTGTAGAGGTGGCTGAAATTAACTCAATCTACACTCAGAAGTGTTACTGAATTTACACTATCAGCACATATTTTCTCAAAGTGAATTAAAACTGATTACTAATATGGTGGAGACATCCCAAAGTTTAGCCATTCTCAAAAATACTAGGTTCAGAGCATAATGCATACAATGAGAAATAACCAAACATCATAAAGCCAACAGGCTCTATCATTCAGTCAATATACTGATACCAACATGTTTGAGAAGGGAAGGGGTAATGAGGCATTGTGGTGTTACTCAGTAAGTTTTGAAATTAATTTTTATTGTGCAACCATTTATCCAATAACAATAAAATAATTTGAAGTGTTTGGTCTGAAAACCTTTTCTGGATGCCCACACCTTGGCTCACTAGCTTTATATAATTAGGTGAACCCTTAATCCATTCTATTAGTGTCCCCATTAGTTATATGGGATAATATCACTTCCTTACATTAATTACTATCATATACATATTAGGGGTTGTATAAATATTAAGGGTGTCATATAGTCAAGGAATTTTTGGTTAACTTGTTTTAACCAATATAATCTTTATCCTTTTTTTGTTTTTAAAGATTTTTAAAATTTATTTGACAGAGAGACTGAAAGAGAGAGAGAGCACGACAAGACAGAGTGGCAGGCAGAGGGAGAAGGAGAAGCAGACTCCCCACTGAGCAGGGTGCCCCATATGGGGATTGATCCCAGGACCCTGGGATTATGACCTGACCCAAAGGCAGCCACTTAACCCACTAGGCCACCCAGGTGCCCCAATTTTTATCTTTCTGTTATAAACATTTTACAAGTAATTTTCAGATGTGTATTATAATAGAATATAAAGCAGGCATGATTTAGCTAAAAAATAACAATTAAAAGGATAAGAGAGAAGATAAAGAATGAAGAAGATGGGAATAACCTGAATTGGGTTAGACATCATTTGCTATCTCAATTTTCATTCTCTGGGTCTCTAAGGCTCATGCCACTCTACCTAGAAAAGGATTTTATTTCTTCTTCATGACTTGGGGGAAGGTAGCAGGAATAAACTATAAGGATGCTTACTTAGAATCTAAGGGCTAATAAAATTGAATTATGCCTACCTGTTTAATAAAGCTTCTATTCTATTCCTTCAACAATTATTTATTAAGTCCCTACTATGTATCAAGCTCTGGAGACACCAGCTAGACCAAATGGGTAAATATTTGTCTGCATGGAGCTTACATTTTACTAGGAGAAGGGAGACAATGAACAATACATAGACATAAACTACATAGTCAAATGATGCTATAAAGGAAAATTAAGTGGGATAACAAAGTAGAAAAATAATGGGGTAGGGGGAGAGACAGTATTTAAAATGGGATATTTGCTAGGTGTACTCTACTTGAATGGAGACAAGAGGGTGAGGGAAGTAGCCACATCTGGGGAGAGGTAATCAGGCAGCTGGAACAGGGAGTTCAGAGATCCTTGGTAAACACCACTTTGATGTCTGAGGAACAGCAGGAAGGCCAGTGAGGGTGCAGAAGAGAGAGCAGGAAGGCAGATTTATTTCAAGGTGAAATAAATATGGTTTCCAGGGACAGGATCTTATGCATGCAGTTTTTAAATCATAGTAACTATTTATTCCTATTGAGATGGGAAGTCACTGGGGATGTGAGCAAAATGGTGGTGTAATCTGACTTAGTTCTGGAGGCTGTGTGGAGTGTGGGCTATAGGAAGGAGAACTAGCAAGAGTGGAAAAAGGAAAACTCATTAGAAGTTTATTTTAGCTTGCGTGGGAGATAATGGCTATATGGGCTACATTGTTCGTATTGGAGGAAGTAGCAAGTGTTTCTGTCCAGATGTATTTTGAAAGTGAGGGTGGCAGGGTTTGCTGATTGGTAATCATATATATATAATTTATATATTTACATATCATATATGATATGATATATATAATATGTATATCATGTACATATGATATATATAAAATTAAGCAGGATGACATATATATGTCATATATATCAAGAATCACTCTGGGATTTTGCATATGTATTGATGTGTATTTGAATATATGTGACTTTTTATACATATCAGTAAATCTGAACACTTAATCTAATACAGCAGTGATAAATACACAGATAAATACATCACGGAAGATCGTAGATCACCTGACTCTTTGGGAGATGGGAACACATCTGTGCTGTTCACCAGTGCAGGCCTACATCTTAGAATGTTGCCCAGAATATAGTGACCATTATAGAAACTGGTCGAAAAATTAATGGAACTCGGTCATAGGAGAATATTCTTAATGTCTTGGTAGAACAGCACACAACTTTCAAATTAAAAGGGGCTGATTTCATGTTTGTAGACATTCTGTGAGAAACAATTTGCTAATGAGTAGCGCTCCCAGTCTCTGGATAATTACCATGCATTTATTAAGGTAGGGAACAGTGTAGCTTGCTCACTGTTTTCAACTGTTAGTGACTTTAATAAATGTGATACCAGAACATGCTGTGTGTGTGAAATAAGCATGAGTTAATTTTAGTTTACAACTTTGGTTTTGGGGTCTTGCTTTCTTCAGAGGGCTTCAACTAGCATAATTAACATGATGTTAACTTTTCAGCAACAGAGACTTGAGTTTTATATTATTCTGACCCTAGCCTTCAAATCCCACTACATTTTCCAACTGCCCTTTTTTTTTTTTTAAAGATTTTATTTATTTATTTGACAGAGAGAAACACAGCTAGAGAGGGAACACAAGCAGAGGGACTGAGAGAGGGAGAAGCAGGCCTCCTGCAGAGCAGGAAACCCGATGTGGGTCTCGATCCCGGGTCTCTAGGATCATGACCTGAGCCGAAGGCAGTTGCTTAACCAACTGAGCCACCCAGGCGCTCCTCCAACTGCCTTATTATTATTATTATTATTATTATTATTATTATTAATTACCTTTGGGGGCTGTCTGTCATCTCTCTAGCTACCCATCTTCTCTCACTCCATTCTTTTGACTTCCCATTTATCTTTTCTTCCTCCCTCCCTCCCTCCCTTCCTTCCTTCTCTCCTTCCTTCCTTCCTTCCTTTCAAGATTTTGTTTATTTATTTGACAGAGAGAAACACAGCTAGAGAGGGAACACAAGCAGGGGGAGTGAGAGAGGGAGAAGCAGGCTTCCCTCCCAGCAGGGAGCCTGATGTGGGGCTCGATCCGGGGTCTCAAGGATCATGACCTGAGCCGAAGGCAGAGGCTTTAGGGCTGAGCCACCCAGGTGCCCCTCCCACTCTGCCATTTGCCTTTTCTATGTATTTTTCACTCCCCTTATTGTATGTGTCTAAACATCTAGTATTCTTTTACAGTTTCCTTTTTTGTTCCTCAAATTTTTATCCAGTCTTCCCAATATATAATTTTACCTACATTAAGTTATCAAACCTTACCTGGCTCAACTCTTAAGACCCACCAATTTCATTCTGCAAATAACTTCAGATGGCGATAGATGGGATGTGTATGTATTCTCTGATTTTTTCTTCTCCCTCAATGCATACATTATTGCTTTTATATTGATGTTTCATATGAAACTGAGCTACTAATTCCAAGCACATATAGAGAAAGTTTCATTCTACCCATGTAGCTGAAGGTAGTGGAGGCATGATGACCTGATCAGAATTCTGACAGCAAGGAGTGTAAAGAGTCAGAGAGCTACCGCATCGGTAAGTTGTGTGATGGCTTTTTTCTAAGACCAGAGTCCACAGTAGGACAGGCAATCACTGGGTTTGACACTCTCCCCCACCAAGTAAATGAGAACAGGTGGAAGCACATAACCATCAGAAGCCAGGAGTCCAGTGTTGCCTGGCAAAACAAGGGGGTAGCCAGGGAGTTTAATCTGCATGGAGCTGTAGAGATGTTTCATCGATCATGGCATCTTTAGGGATAAGAAAGACAGGCAGGGAATCATGGATAGTGTTGCTTATTATTTATAAAACAAACAAAAATCCGTAGTGGAACAGCAGTAGGGTAAGTCTAGTTACCACAGTTAAAAAAATTAAAACTCTCTCTTCTTCATCTTTAGATCAAAATCAATATTCAGATCCAGAATCAATGGCCAGAGGAGGTAGCTGAGTCTCTAGGAGGAAGAGCTTCCATGACCATAGCAAGTAAGGATTCTTTTTTTTTTGTTGTTACAAACTCCCCATAATCATTTACTCAGTGGAGAAAGGGTAATACCAGATATCTGGGGCATTTGGCTGACTACTAGTAACAAAATCTGGTAATAAGATTTCGGACCTGGTGTCCCAAAGTATCATCATGAACCCCCTTCTATGAAAGTAGGGTCCTATGAATACATGAATAAACTCCATTGACAGTTGGTCCAAGTGTGTCCACCCATCAATGATCTTTTCTCCCATCTTTGACAATATAATTGGAATTGATATATTCCAACTGACATTTGTTGAAGCCACCATATTGGTTCTCTTTCCTGTCAGATATGTAATATTTAAATGGACAGGCCAAGTGGAGCATAACCCCTATCACTTCCAAACTCTCAACTCTCACTTAAATAGTAAATTAAATAGTAAATTAAAACAAAATAGTAAATTAAAACAAAACAAAACACAAAAAACTATATTGTATCCATGGAGAATAGCCACCCCTTACATGCAAATGATGCAGGGGTGTTAGTTCCTACTATAACTTCATTTGATAGACACAGAACATGAATCAATCCTGAAGAATAACTGTAAGCTACTGCAGACTTAACCAAGCATAAAAGGCCTACCCAAGTTGCTTTACTAGATGCAGTATCATTACTAGAGAAGATTAAAGAGGCCTCAGATATAGTATGTGGCCATTGATTTGGTGAAAATCCAAAGATACAGAGTCTCATAGAGTGCTAAAAAGGCCTTCTAATGGCTGAGCTGAAACACTAACTGAAAAGCAATACTTTGACAAAGCAGGTGTCACCCTTCAGGATGCAGTTTATATATCAAATCCAAGATTTCAACATGGGATAATGTTCTCAACAGGATCCAGGGATCATGAAGTGGATGGAAGCAGAAGTAGCCAACTAACCAGGACTCTACATTATGCTCTAAGGGATTTTGCACAACTTGGAATTCTGCTGGATTCTGGGTCCTGGCCTCCAAAAGGGTTACACTCCTACTGTGTTAGTCTTCTTGGGCTACCATAACAAAATATCAGGGGCTGGGTGGCTTAAACAAGAGAAATCTACTTTTTACAGCTATGGAGGGTAGAAGTCTAAGATCAAATTGCCATCAGAATTGGTTTCTGTTGAAAATTCTCTTTGTGGCTTATAGGCAGTGGTCTTCTTATTGTATCTTCACATGGTCTCTTTGTATGATAGAAGGAGACACAGCTATCTCTCCAGTGTTTCTTCCTCTTCTTAGAAGGATAGCAGTCCTATTAGATCAGGGTCTTACCTTAAGACCTCATTTAACCTTAGTCCCTATCTCTAAATACAGTCACATTAGAGGTTAAAGCTTCAACCTATGGGTTTACGGGGAGCAAAATGCTGTCCATAATACCTGATATAGGAGACAGCAAAGTTCTTTTTTTTTTTTTGTATTTTTTAAATTAACATATAATTTATTATTTTTTTCAGGGGTATAGGTCTGTGATTCATCAGTCTCAGAAATCTTGCCATTTGTAACGTGGATGAAACTAGAGGGTATTATGCTAAGTGAAATAAGTCAGTTCTTTTTTTTTCCCCAAAGATTTTATTTTTTTATTTGACATAGAGAGAGGGCATAAGCAGGGACAGCAGCAAGCAGAGGGAGAGAGAGAAGCAGACTCCTCACTGAGCAGGGCTCCCAATGCAGGACTTGATCCCAGGACCCTGGGACCATGACCCGAGCTAAAGACAGATGCTTAATCAACTGAATCACCCAGGTGCCCCAAGACATAAAAGTTCTGACTGAGCTACCAATTACAGTTGTTCCCAGAGTGCTTTAGACTCACTTTATCCAGACAGCCATGGGCAAGAAGGAGTCACCCAACTGATTTGAGTAATTGATCCCAATCAAAGACTTTTAATCAATGTTAGAGAGTTTAAAATACAAGTTAAACCCTGGTGACCCATTTGGCCCCTAAAATATGCCCTTGCCTCATGATGACTACAAATAGACGCCAGATGAAAGAAGTGGTGCTTCTGAGCATTTCACTTGAGAAGCAAAATATCAGATGTTACACCTGTGTATAAAATGTAGAATCCTCTAATATACAAGAATGTGCTTTGCAGCATGATTTTGGGCTGGTAAGGAGTTGGAATCTTGGGATTATATCCTTGCTAAGAGAAGAGAGAGGTAAAATCACCTAGATTCAGCAGAGGATTATGTGAATACAAGTAAATTGGATAGACCTTAAAAATATAATGTTTAGGGTGCCTGGGTGGCTCAGTGGGTTAAGCCTCTGCCTTCAGCTCAGGTCATGATCTTAGGGTCCTAGGATAGAGGCCTGAATTGGGATCTGCTCGGCAGGGAGCCTGCTTCCTCCTTTCTCTGCCTGTCTCTCTGCCTACTTGTTATTTCTCTGTCAAATAAATAAATAAAATCTTTAAATATACATATATATGTATGTATAAAATGTTTATTGAAAAAAGTAAAGAAACAAATATGATAGTCGATATAATAGTAATGATTTAATAGTGAATAGTAATAGTAATAGTAAAAACTAAAGACATTTGCCCACCAAAAGACAACGCATAGTTTGGAAAAACACAAATACACAGACACAGAGAAACGCACAAGATATTTGCATGGTGGCCTGTTTTTTATGAGGTTGGGCAGGGAACGAGGTGTCTGTAGGGATAAAAAGAAGAAAGAAAGGAGTGAAGGAGAGGAAAACTGAAACAACATTCATGCCTACTGACTACATTCCAGCAATCACATCTTTACGTATCCAACACCCCCATCTACTCCAATAAGTACTACTAAAGCATCCTTTGTTCCAATACTTGCAACATTTAAGTTCATGGTGGATTGAGCTGCCTGGCAGTGCTAGACATCTCAACACATTTTCCAGATGAATAACTGGATTTAGGCAATGACTCTCTACATCCTGCTTCACCAACTGCTTATCACCCACTTCACATGCTTTCAAACAGACTGTTGACCTGTCACTTGGCTTTGGTTTTGTGCTCACAACTCTTTCATTCCCTCATCCTTTCCCGGTAACTTTTACAATTTTGTCTATTGTATAGAATGCATAATTTGTGGGTAAGGCCAAAAGAAACATGGCATTTCTTTTTAAGAGCTTTCTGATAGTGTCCACCAGTCACTTGCTACCATATAGTTTATAACAAGGAGTTAAGCTGTAAGTGTTGAAAAGAAAAATAATGTATTAAATGAATGTTGCCATTCTGCATATAGTATCACATGAGCATTACCACCAAATTATGAATTTCACCAAAATATGCACACCCTAGCCTCTACGGTAAACACACCAGAGGACCCAGGAATTTTGTACTAGGAGTCCATCATCAGGGTATGAGGAAACTTTGTCACCAAGTATGACCTAAGGATGCCATTTAAACATTGGCCAATTAAACAAAACAGGACTTCAAGAGAATATATCCTTATGGATAAGCCATCAAGTTCAACACTCAGTTGTTAGGTAATTTACACTGCCCTGAGAGGCTTAACTGGGCCACCTTCTCTCTCTCTCTCTCTCTCTCTCTCTCTCTTTCAATGAACATAAGAATTATTGTTCTGCTCTGAATCAAAGGTTTGCATTTGATATATTTAATAATCAAGGCACTCAAGGAATCATATAATTTTGGACCAGCTTAGTAGGAGAAATAGAGAGTCCAGGAAAATAAAGCAAAGGGCTTCATTAGTAGGAAAAATAAAAATTGGGAAAAAATAATAACTTGATAGGAAATACTACCTCAAAATTAAAAATGTTAACCAGGAGAGTCAAATAGTTCTTTCCCCTAAGCTCAAGCAACTTTTCAGTAAGCTGAATTTAGCTGTGCTCAGTGATTTCTAACAAAAACAAAAAGTTAATTTGGACTTACTAATATAAAAATTCAGGGTTATGTGAAAATCTCAAAGGAGTTGACCCCTTTTTCTCCTGAGATTATTATATTTTTAAACTAAAGTTTTACTGGACCCCACTCTGCCAAAGTTGCCCATTTTTTGCAGGGTCTTTATGACAGTCAGTCTACAATGAAGTTAATTCAACAGTTAGAAAATAATGAAAAGGAATTTTTCCTCATCTTTATTTGAAATGGCTTCACAGCAGACAGAACAGCAGGGATGATGAACAATGGATTAGTCATCAGGGGCTTTTCCTTGTGAATTCAACTTTGCCCAAAATTAACAATATGTGAACTTGGGCGAGCTCCAACTCCCTGAGCCTCAGTTCCCACATCTAGGTAATCATGTTGGACTTGGTAAGAGGTTCTTACCCTGAGAGCCACAGACCCCAAGTTATCTGCCTGTGGAGAGGCCTTGGGGGTTGGCAAGAGAATGTAGTCTCAGCAGAAAACTGGAATTACTGGATTTTAATGAGCTTCCAGCTGAAATTTAGCGTTTTTTTCAGTATTGAATATAGACAATAAACCAAAGATTTGGTTTGATCAACAATAGAAATCACAGACGTTTTCACATTAAGAGTGTAGATCTTTCAAAACATCATCTAAGTTCAACCCTATTTCAAAAATTCAGTGGTTATTGGACCTACTGGTATACCTTGTTTTTTATGCATTAGTCAATATAAATTACAATTTATTTCAATATATTTTTAATAATTCCACATATTTGGTGTTATGCATTTATAAACATCCTTCTGTAAAGATGTCCATAAACTTCATACTGCAAAATGAGATCCCTGGTAGAGGAGGCAAGAAATCCCTGCTAACTGGTGAAAACAGTTCCTTTGACCTCTAGCATCTCATGGCCTTTAAATCCCATAAAAGGATACTTTGGTTCTCTGAAGACTGAGAGGAAAACAACTAGAAATAATTTGTATTCTATATTTTACAGATTTCTTATGTGACTTCCAGAGGGTCAGGTGACTAATTCTTCCACTAAACCAGTCCTCTCTTCTGCTCTGACTTTTTACCAATGGAGTATACAAAAAAATTGGCAGTTACATGAAAATCAAATTGTAGGCATGTGAATGGCTCAGCTAAAGACACATCTACATCCAAAACAAATCTCTCCTATAATCTTTTAATCAAAGACAGTGTCTCAACTGGGCCTCCTTCTGTGTCTTCCCACCACACCAATCATTTGAAGAATAGAGATAGTGGTGACATCTTTGTGCTTACCACACCAGAATCAGGAGAACTCTTCCCTTGAGCCCAGAAGGTAAAAGATAATATCAGATACATGTTACACCTTAACAGAGTCAGAGAGGTTATTTTTATCCTGATGGCTAATATTGAAGCACCATGACCATGCCCACTAGTAATACAGCCCAGTAGCAATCATTTAGTGTTTTTGTATTGACTACTTGCTGTGTGCTTGGAAGTTCCAAGTACTTTGCCTCTACTGACTCATGATCTCCTCACAACAGACCTATGAGGGGAGTACAATGCTGAACCTTACTTTGCTATAAAGAAAACTGAGCTCAAGAGATGCTAGATGAATTATTCAAGTTCACAAAGGAGCAAGTAGCAGAATTGGAGGTTGAGCTCAGGTTTTCTTCTCTAGGCCTGTAATTCTAACCCACTTAGCCCATGCATACCCTCACTAATCAGACTGTCTGCTCCTACTTCCCTGGAATGAAGACAAAGGGATCAAAAGAGTGGAAATGTACTTCCTCAAATCCATTCAAGTTATTTTAAATGTTTCTACCATTGTCTTAGGTATGGCGGAAGTGTAGGCTGAGGGTTTTCCACTTCAAAATGAATATAAAAGATGACTCTCACTGATCACAGACCTATATATATATATGTCATATTACTTACATGTCATATTACTAAGAGAAAGAAGCCAATGTCAAGTATAAATATATATAAATATTATATATATACATATATAGAAAACACAAACATAAAACACTCCTAGAATAGACACAGCAAAGAACCTAAATGACCTAGGATGTGCTGATGCCTTTTTAGATATAACACCAAAGACGTGATCCATAAAACAAATAATTGATAAAGTAGACTTCATTAAAATTCATACCTCTGCTTTGCAAAAGACAGTGTCAAGAGAATTAGCAGACTAGCCAACAGACTGGGAGCAAATAATCGCAAAAGATATCTTATAAAGGCCTGTTATCCAAAATATATAAAGAACTCTAAAACTCAACAGTAAGAAAGCAAACAATCCCATTAAAAAATGAGTCAAAGATCTTAATAGATGTCTATCCAACCAAAGAAGATATATAAGTGGCAAATATGCATATGGAAAGATGTTCTACGTCATATGTTATCAGGAAGATGCAAATTAAAACAATTAGATACAACTACACACCAATTAGAATGGCCCAAATCTAGAACTTTGGCAACATCAACTGTCATCGAGGATGTAGAGTCATGGGAATTCTCATACATAGCTGGTGGGAATGCAAAATGGTACAACCACTTTGGAGGGCAGTCTGGCAGTTTCTTACAAAATTAAACATACTCATACCAAGTGATGCAGCAACAATGTTCCTTGGGAGGAATTCATATAAAGGAGTCGAAAACTCGAGTCCACACAAAACCTCACACAGAGATATTAAGCATCTTTATTCATAATTGCCAAACCTTGGATGCAAACAAGATGTCCTTTAGTAGGTTAATAGATAAACTATGGTATGTCCAGACAATGGGATATTAGCCAGTGCTAAAAAGAAATGAATTGCAAAAGAAATAGAGGAATCTTACATGTCATATTACTAAGTGAAAGAAGCCAATGTCAAAAGGCTACTTACTGTATGATTTTAATTCTGTGACATTCCAGAAAAGGCAAAACTAAGGAGAGAGTAAAAAGATCAGTGACTGGCAGATGGGTGTATGGGGAGAGATTAATAGGTGGAACACAGAGGAATTTTAGGGCAGGGAAAATACTCTGCATGACTCTACAATGATGGATATATGACATTATACATTTGTCCAAGCCCCCAGAATGTGCAACACCAAGAGTAAACCCTAAGGTAAAACTACGGACCTTGATGATAATGATGTATCAGTGTAGGTTCATTCCTGGTGGTGGTGGGTGGGGAGTGGAATAAAGCATTATTCTGGTGGTGGCATTGATAATTGGGAAGGCTATGCATTTGTGAAGGCAGGGAATATATGGGAAATCTGTACCTTCCTCTCTCAATTTTGCTGTAAACTGAAAACTTCTAAAAAAAATAGTCTTAAAAAATAAAACAGGTAGAAATGTTAACCCTCCCTTCTCATCCCACACAATTAGGAAAGAATTTTCTATAGCAGGATACCCGAATTCTATTACTGAGTACTTTCAGCACAAAGCAGAGATCTGGAATCATTATGATATTTTAGACAATGGCACTTATTTTGCCAATGTTGGCATTATCTGTATTACTAGTCTAAAAAGTAGAGTTGTCATTAGCACATATTTGTTGGGGTTAGAAGAATAAGGAACAGAAAACTGAGGACGAACCCCCACTTATGAAATATCTCTGAGCCTCAGGGTCTTATTTGTTAAAGGGGTATATTGATGCCTACTTCAGGGCATTTTTTACAATAATTAAGCCAATTAAAGCATATTTAGCGATTAGCAGACTGTTTGGATATTAACAAAACTGTGATGTTGGCATTATTATCGATATTAGATTCCATAGTAATCTTAGTTGGGAGATTTTATTTTTGTTTTTTACTTTTGCCTTTCCTTTTTTGATGATATGAGAAGCATTGTACTTTAAGTCATTTCTGCTTATTTATATTAGCCAACATCCAAGAAACAGACTTTGCTGCATCAACCTAATCCATGGAATCCTAATTTAACTCAAGTAACAGTGCTTGAAATGGTGCTACATCCTGGGGAGGGTAGAAGACAAAATATCCAATATCTAAGGGGGACAGTTAGAATAGTAACATACATTTTTGTAATATGACTTGTCGGATAGAGAAGATAGATGGCCAATTTTTGTCAGCTCCTTTCCTAACACCTAAGCAAGCTCCTTCAGCCAGAATCCATCACCAGTGAAATAGTCTCATCATTTTCAACTAATGGGGTAAGAACAAAAAGGAACATATTTTCAAGGTTTTCTAACTGTTAAGATACGAACACTGAGATCATAGGGATTAAAATGGCTACATTTGCAAGAATGGTTTATCTGATGGATTAAACGGACCGGGAGATGTCGGTGTAGAAAACGAAGCTACTGATTCTTGCAGAAGATTCTCTTGGCAAACTGCCTTCCCTCTGTTTGGCTCTGAGTTACTAATGCTTTCTGCTTACTGTCTACTCTCTGCTGACTATCTGAGAAAAGCCTAGCCTTTCCTCTAAACCCAGAGCAGAGTTCTGACCTTCAAAGTTGAAAACACTTTTTAAAAAGCAGGAAATAACAATATGTAACAATGCACTTTCTCATCTGGACCAGTTAAAGTGGTTTTAAAATTCTATAATAATTTTCACCACAGCCAGAGCAGATTTTTTTAAAAGGATATAAATTAAGCAACCTATTTAGGAGTAATAGGAGCCAGAGACTTCAAGGGTTGTAAGACATCTAGAAAACAAAATTTTATATAAGAGACATGGAATATTGCTGAAAAGTAAGAAAAAAAGAAAGAAAGAAGCACATATTCCAATAAAATATCATGCCCCATTTCTAGGATCAATGTAGGCATAGTGACCTTTCTGCCATGAATGTCATTTTGAGTAAGTGAATCTGAATATTTTAAAATAGAGATCATTCTGAAAAAAAAAAAAAACAAAGCAAAACAAAACAAAAACAAAACAAAAGAAAACCCTAAAGCATCTGACGAAGAAACTGGTGAGTGGCTTTCATGCTGAACATGTTGCGGGGGGCCGTATGTGGCTGGAAAATGTGTGGCTCCACGTTCACTGCAGACAGATTGCAACAGTGACTCTGAGGGCGCTTACATCAGGGCCATCATTTCTGATGTAGATTGGTAATTGCCCAGCATGCTGTCTTGAATTCTGTCTCAAGCTGTTTATATTCCTTTTTACTAATTCCATCCAATGTTTTCATATCTTCAATCACATTAACAGTGGAGAGGCAGTTAGAATACCAAAGTATATTTTGAGTTATTAAATTGATTAATATCTTCATTATTTCCTAACAATTATTAAGACTAGAGAGAAGAAAACCCATAAATTAGGGACTGAAACATGTTCTTATGCCCCAGTTGATCTCATCCTCAGATAAGTTTTGTGGGTTATGGTGATTCTATTTTAGCTTACCTCACTTATGCATTCAGTTATTCAATAAACAAACATTTGCTAATGTGTTCTGTGAACCAGACATTGGAGACTAGACGCACAAAAATGCAATAGGCTTGCTCTCTTCTCAGAACTTATTCTGGGGAAATGCCTAAGCAAAGCAGCAAGTGGAATTCACTGTGACAAACTCTGTAGAGAGATACACAAGAATGACTCTGGAACAAAGAATTTTATCTGATACAGTGTTCATCACTCACTGAGCATCTTGTGATCTTTGGTCAAAACTAGGGAGCCTGATATGTTATCAATAGTACAACTCCAGTGTTTTTATCACTGCAGCTTTAGAAAGGACATGTGAATTTCTTCTACTTACAAGGACTTCCTCATCCCATCTCCTCTATCCCTCTGTTTCTTCACTTGGTCACTCCAAATTTCTATACAAATGTCCCCCTTTGTGACTCTACCTGATTTCACTCTAAAGACTTGGTAGCTCTACTTTGTCACCTATCTCCATTTACGAATGGCCCTCATAATGATTTCCTGAGGGTAGTGGTTCTCATAAAGTGTCCTCAGACCAGCTATAGTGTCAGTTACCATGTGAGGACGTGCAAGAAACTTAAATCACTGGGCCTTCCCTAGATTTACTGAATTAGAATCCCTGGGGATTGGGTTCAGCAGGCTGTGGTTTTATAAACCCTAAAGTGATTCTGATAACAATTAGAGTTTGAAAAGAATACTACATTTCACGTTTCTATGCATGTCTTGCCATTAAATTGTTAAGTACTTGAAAACAGAAATGATGCCTTTCCACCTTGAAATATGAAGCAATGCCTATAAGCTACTAGGTGGCAAATTAATAATTTGGGGAAAACAAATTATTAAAAACCAATAGGGAGGCTTCATTTTCTTAAGGTTAGTATTCTGTTTCTTCAGGATCCTTTTCTCATATGCATATATCCCAAGGAGATTTTATTTGAAGGAAAAGAAATATAACCCATCAGCAAGCCTGAACACCTAATGGGGTATGAGGTGTATTGGACAGTTGTTGAGTCAATTAGGAATCTGGTTCTATTACTTCGCTGAGGGAAAATTAAATAACCTCTTGAGTATTTTTATTACCTGTAAAGCATTGGGGATAACAAATAAATCACAAGATATCCATGAGCATAAGATAAATGCATGTAAATAAGTCCAATAATATATTAGGTATCACAGAGTTCTGGTTGCTCTGGGTAGCCTGAATTGTCTATTGGAGAAGAGAAGTGAATCTCTATTTCCCATTTTCAGCTTCGTTTCCCAGGATTTCAGGAGATATAAACTTACCAGCAGTTTTGAATAGGGAAACCAGATAGGATAAATTTCTGAAATAAGATAGTGTAGCTGACCTTACATAGAAGGGATTAGAGCGCAGTTCCGGGGAAACAGAATGACGGGGGCAACAGATCCTGCACCTTCTAGAAGGATAGATAATGTGACTGCATGTGTTCAGAAAAGTGGAAAATACAAAACTGTGTTTGGTGTAAGACATTGAATATGACACACTTAGAGAGATGGATACCCACATTTGTTTAAAGGGAGGGCAACATTGGTTTGTGTGTGTGCATGTGTGCGTGTGAAATCTGTGTTTCTACTTCTCCATTTTAAAGCTAGTTAAAGTCTTTCTATCAATTGGACAATTAATGTGAAATTCACAACAAAATAAAAGTTGCGCTGGCTTGTTATCATCCAGTATATACTGCATATTTGCTACTGTGCAAGTATTACACCTCACTCACTTCTGGTTGGCCTACAGTTGTGGGGCTCCATGCAAAATGAAAATGAGGACCACTTTGTTCAAAAAGTAAGGGAAAATCAACATTAAAAAGTACTAAAAAAATTCTCTTTCTTTCACAGCCTCTCTCTCAACTCATCATGATGCTTTGCCTTTTAATTTGCTACTTAATGGAAAATTAGTCCTCATTTCTCAAACTAAGTGTTTGCTGTTCCCAAATATGCAAGAATAACTTCTTACACTTTTCCCCTCCAACACTTTGATTAGCTGTGTAGAAACGAAGTTTTAAAATTAAAAAAAAATAGTAAAAAGAATAAGTAAAATGAAATAAAAATAAATTGTAAAGGAAAATTAAACTTTTAAGTTATTAGTGTGAATTTTGCCACTCATCTTCATACAGTTTTTGCAAATATAAGAATATGTGACTTGTATACAAAAATCACTGAAATTCCACAACTCATATTTTGTAGCTTGTATATGCATATGTCCTTTGCTCATATCCTAATAGAAATGTGGCAGAACACTGACTCTGTGGTTTTATTTCACTTGGTAATATGCATGGATTTTACCAACACTTCACATTTAGCTTACTGATGACTGATGAAATATTGAAAGGAACAAGATTATGTGTTGCCTTTTCTCCTTCTATATTTCTGTACAACCGGTACTAGTAAAAGAGGCTATGATAAAGTTCTTTGGTTGGCTAAGTATTATAGAGCATGTTGTCTTCTTTGTTTTGCAATGAAGCTCTAATTATAATAGAAGGTGTAGCTTTTGGGGGTTGTTTATTACTCATAAGTACTCAGTGTAGATTTAACACATTTACTCTGCACTCACTTTGAGTCTTGCTAGACTCCCATGCATCATAAGTTTGCCAGAATTCTGTGTTCCTAGGGCCTTGGAAATGCTATATGTGGGTGGGGTGGCCAGGAACAGCACACACAGACATCGTGTGTGTTTTCTCTGCTCACATGTATGCTCCATTGCCCCACTGGTTTCACTTACAAAACACAAGTTCAGAAATAAAAGGGACAAGAATTTCAACATGGCAGCAATCGATCATTAAACCAAGTGTGGGACCCTTTTGAGAACAGTGTCCTGAGCCTCAGGGCCCACGCCAATGAAGCCATCCTTTTCTCGTGTTATCACAAGGTTGTATAGCTATGCCAGACTAGGAAATAAGGGCAGCTATCATTCCCACTTCATAGATTGGGACACTGAGTTGCAGCTGGTTTAAGTCACAGTGGGTGAATTCAATTTCAGACAGCCTAGCCCCACAGCCCTTGCTTTTAATCATTATTTGCTATATCAGGTGGTACATCTTTGAGCATTTACTATATTACATATCAGGTGTTGTTCAAAAGGCTTTATGGGCATTAACTCATGAAATCTTCATACCAATCCTATTATATGTTAGGCTTATCCCCCAACTCACAAATTAATAACCTGAAGCTCAAACAGCATAGATGAATTGTCAAAAGTTATCCAGCTTGTAAGTAGTGGAGCTAGATTCAAATCCATGCAGTCAGATCAAAATCCCTCTTTTTTCCTCTTTTTTTTTTGATCCAAATCCCTTTCTTATCAGCAAGTTGAGACTGTTTCTATGAGATTTTTTTTTTACTGCAGGCAGATATGTAGGCATTCAAAAAATTATTATTTTATTAAATAAAATAGGCATTCAATAAAATTACTTTTTTCCTACTTATTTAATTTATTTGCAGAAATTATATAATTTTTTCTATAAGTTTGCTAAGTAAAAGAAAAGTTAAGACTGAGAAATGGTAGGACATATTTTATGTATTAGATACTACCAGGGGATACTGGACCATTGATGTGGATCTGTTATTAGCTCTTGGCTAGAGTTGAAGTAGTTTGTGGGTCCTGGTAGAAAAATAGCATGCACAAACTTCCGGTAGTTATTTATTTTGTACAGAACAATTCCTGCTTCTGAACCTACTCAAAGCTCTATATTTTTAAGTGGTCTATCACATTGTAGAGGTAGAAGTCTGAGTCTGCTTACATTCCTATAAGAAACGGTTTCACTTACTTGTGGTACATAAAGGGTAATATAGAAGACAGTAGGAGAAGGAAAGTAAGTGGGAAGTAGGATAATTCAGGGAGAGAAACAAAACATGAGAGACTTTGGACACAGAAACAAACTGAGGGACTTGGAGGGAGGGGGTGGGGGGATGGGAGAGCTTGGTGGTGGGTACCGAGGGCACCTACTGCATGGAGCACTGGGTGTGGGGCATGGGCAATGAATTTTGGAACACTGAAAAAATAAAATAAATTTAAAGTCAAAAAGAAGTAGAAGAAGAAGAAGAAGAAGAAGAAGAAGAAGAAGAAGAAGAAGAAGAAGGAGAAGAAGAAGAAGGAGAAGGAGAAGAAATGACCATAGACTGGGTGGCTAAAACAACAGATATCTATCTATCTATCTATCTATCTATCTATCTATCTATCTATCTATCATTTATTTATTTATTTATGTGTTTTTAAAAAGCTTCTGCACAGCAAAGGAAACAGTCAACAAAACAAAGAGGCAACCCACAGAATGGGAGAAGATATTTGCAAATGACACTACAGACAAAGGGGTGGTATCCAAGATCTATAAAGAACTACTCAAACTCAACATCCAAAAGAAGGTGAACACATCAAAAAATGGGCAAGGGACATGAAGAGGAACTTCTCCATAGAAGATATACCAATGGCTAACAGACCCCTGCCCATTTTTTGATGTGTTCATCTTCTTTTTGGATGTTGAGTTTGAGTAGTTCTTTATAAATCTTGGATATCAGCCCTTTCTCTGTAGTGTCATTTGCAAATATCCTCTCCCACTCATGGGTTGCCTCTTTGTTTTGTTGACTGTTTCCTTTTATTTTGATGAAGTCCCAAAAGTTCATTTTCACTTTTGTCTCCTTTGCCTTTGGAGACGTGTCTTGAAAGAAGTTGCTGTGGCTGATGTCAAAGAGGTTACTGCCTATGTTCTCTTCCAGGATTTTGATGGATTCCTGCCTCACTTTGAAGTCTTTCATCCATTTCGAGTTTGCCTTTGTGTGTGGTGTAAGAGAATGGTCTAGTTTCATTCTTCTACATGTGGCTGTCCAATTTTCCCAGCATCATTTATTGAAGAGACTGTCTTTTTTCCACTGGATATTTTTTCCTGCTTTGTCAAAGATGATTTGACCATAGATTTATGGGTCCATATCTGGACTCTCCACTCTGTTCCATTGGTCTATTTGTTTGTTTTTGTGCCAATACCATGCTGTCTTGGTGATCACTTTTTTTTTTTTTAAGATTTTATTTATTTATTTGACAGAGAGAAACACAGTGAGAGAGGGAACACAAGCAGGGGGAGTGAGAGAGGGAGAAGCAGGCTTCTCGCCAAGCAGGAGCCTGATGTGGGACTTGATCCCGGGTCTCCAGGATCATGACCCGAGCTGAAGGCAGTCACTTAACCAACTGAGCCACCTAGGCACCCCCACGACTTTGTAATAAAGCCTGAAGTCAGGTAATGAGATCTCCCAGCTTTGTTTTTCTTCTTCAAACAATTTCTTAGCAATTTGGGGTCTTTTTTGGTTCCATTATAAATTTTAGGATTCTTTGTTCCAATGCTTTGAAAAATGCTGATGGAATTTTGATCAGAATGACATTGAAAGTATAGATTGCTCTGGGCAGTATAGACATTTTAACAATGTCTAGTCTTCCGATCCATGAGCATGGAATGCTCTTCCATCTTTTTGTGTCTTCTTCAATTTCTTTCATGAGTGTTCTGTAGATCCTCAAGTATAGATCTTTAACTTCTTTGGTTAGGTTTATTCCTAAGTATCTTATGGTTTTTGGTGCTATAGTAAATGGAATCAATTCTCTGATTTCCCTTTCTATATTTTCATTGTTAGTGTATAAGAGTGCAACTGATTTCTATGTATTGATTTTGTATCCTGCCACATTACCAAATTGTTGTAACAGACATTTATTTTTACAGTTTGGAGACTAGGAGTCTCAGATCAGGAGGCCAGCACAGTCAAGTTCTGGTGAGGATCCTTTTCCTGGCTTGAACATGTCTGTCTTGTTTCATCACCTAGCAATATGGAGGAGTGAGAAAGAGAGAGAGAGAGAGAGAGAGAGAGAGAGAGAGAGAGAAAGGGAGATACAGCAATTCCTTTCCTTATAAGGACAATAGTTCCAACATTAAGGCCCACCCAGATGTCCTAATTTCTTCTCAAAGACTCTAAGACCAAATATTATCACTTTGGGGTTTACAATTTTAACATATAAATTTTGGGGTGAGATAAACATGCAGTCCATGGCAGAGTTCTTTTATAAGAGAAAAAAACTATGCAACTCCCATTAGTATAGCCCGGCAAGTTCCATTATACATGGGAGTCTGCTAAAAGTCTCTTTGTACACAGCTATTCTCAGAAGGGCTACCAGTAAATTATAGTTTTTCACTTTCAAACACTAATAAACATGATTATATCTAATTGCAGAACAGCAGAAACATCCAGTAATTTTCTTCAGCAATATTGTGCTAGATAACCAACCTGGAAATAATCAGTTGCATTTTTCTAAATTATATTTATAAGAATTGACACCACTGCAAGCTCACTAATGTTATATTTTTCCTTCTGATTTTTCTTGTTAAACTATAGAACTGAAGTCTAAATTTTGTTAACTTATCTTTGGTATATTTAAAATGACAGTAATTCCATTTGGGAGGATAAGTCTTAATATTCCAGGAATCTTAGTATTTTTATGATTTAAACACATCTTTATAAAATGATAATTGGGAATGGATACATTGGCTTTTATTTTTGCTGAGAGCTCAATTCATGCTACCTAGATACAAAGATCTGATTTGCTTTACATTACAGATGAGCTGGGTTGCTCAATCAAGTTAAAATAAAAGGATGTACAATTGGTATTTTGGTAAATGTATAAATAAATCAACTCACTGAATAATATAAATATTGTAATTATGTGATGGTTTTATGCAATTAATATTTCTCTCTAAGAAAGTTTCTTTCATAATGCATGGTTTGAATATTTGTGTCCTCCCAAATTCATATATTCAAATTCTAACCCCCAAAGATGATGATATTAAGAGTTGAGGACTTTGAGAGGTGATTTTTTCACAAATGAGATTAGAGCCTTATAAAAAAGGGTCCATTGATAACCAACCCCTTTGGCAAGGTTAGGACTGGTGAGAAGGCCATAGGCACTAGCAATGGACCAGGGAGAGGACCTTTACCACACTGACACCTTGATCTTAGATTTTCCAATTCCCAGAACTGGGAAAAACAAATTACCATTGTATACAGTTTCTGTTGTTGCAGTGTGTGATCTTTGGTTATAGTACCCTAAATGGACAAAGACACATGTAAAGTTAGTTCAACTTCTGTCCATTAATTTTCAACAGTGAGACAATTAATGTGATTGTCTCATTAATGTGTGACTCAATGTGTCTCAATGTGTGGCTGAGTTGATTCCTTTTTTCTATTTCTTCTTTACCTGCTTTAGAAAAAATAACCAGATGGGATTAATGTATAATATCAGCTTTCCTTTCTACTCTGTAATTATTGACCACACATTTAGCTTTATTAGGGTATTATTTAGCTTTATTATTTTAATTTAATAGATACTATTTTAATTTAAACATCTCATGACCTCAAGTTTATAATACTGGAAAGAACACAAAACTAATCTGTTTTTTTAAAGATTTTATTTATTTATTTGACAGAGAGAAACACAGCTAGAGAGGGAACACAAGCAGGGGGAGTGAGAGAGGGAGAGCAGGCTCCCCACGAGCAGGGAGGAATCGATCCCAGGTCTCCAGAATCATGACCCGAGCCAAAGGCAGTTGCTTAACCAACTGAGCCACCCAGGTGCCCCTATTTTTTTTTTTAATTCTCAACTTTCCAAATTACCGACATGATGTCATATGTCCAAGTGCAGCATCTTATATTATGTGAAGCTACCCTTCATGGTCTGTGTGTGTGTGTGTATGCATGTATAGGCAGATACTGATAACCTTACTCTGTTTTTTTGTTTTTAATTTACAGTGGGGTGAGTTTATGGAGTTCTCTCCTTTCTTTCCTAAGCCCTCATAAAAGCAAAAAGAATAGGATAGTATGGAAGACATCAGTGCACAAAAGATTTTGACTTACATCTAAAACAGGGGAAGCAAATACTTGCCAAAGGATAACAAAAATGGAGGCAACAACTCAGAATAAATAAGAAGAGCCAGCAGAACCTCTCAGCAGCTGTCAGACCAAAGTCAATTAGTTGCCAAGGGCAGAAGAACCAGGAGTCCAATAGGAGCAGAATTAAAATAGTCTTTAGAGAACCACTGTGTTGGTTGGTTTCCACACCATGCTACCTCTTGATTACCCCCTGTTTTGATCTCTATATACATTAAATGCATAGCATTGTAAAAAAAAATTGCAACCTGGGGTGACTGACTTCCAAACACTGTTATGCTCCAAAGGAAACGAGGATTTTGTTGTGATATGGTTGATACCAGTGACAAGGAGGGTAATAACAAGTTGTGCCAGAAAGGAGGTACTCAAAGAAAAACAAAAGGAGATAAAGGTATTTCTAAAGATGCAGAAACTGCCAGCATGAAGAACTTCTAACTGAACCACATTTGTGGAAAAAATAACTCAATTAACAAAATAAAATCCTATAATTCCAGACTGATAAACAAAGAATCAAATAAACAAGTGAACAAATCAATAAATAGATGCAAGAGACATGATAGATTTAGACATTTATCATTTTACAACATCATGGAAGTAATTACTTCAAGCAAAGTCATCGATGGATGCTAAAATTATTGAATACAATTTTATGAGAAACAAAATATTTATATAATTCCATAGTGTCTCTCTACATGCTATTCAATACTTGTAAGTCAAAGACACTTTATTGACAAACTTTAATTCAAAGGATAGAAGGTAGCATCCCCAATATGCTAAATCGTACCTTCTGATATGATGCACTAAGAAGGAAAAGATGACACCCATATGTATTCCTATAGTTTATGCATGATATGAAGCTAATTAGACAAATTCCACGTGAGATGTGTTCTAAAGAACATCTGCCATGTAGTCTTCAAAACTGATCACAAAAGGCAGAGAGAGGTTAAAGGACTTGTCCAAATTAAGAGAGAATTAGATCTTGAAACAGGTAGATGGTGGGGATAGCTTAGTGGAAATATTGTCAAAATATTAAAAATAGTATATGAATGTTAAATTTACTAACTTTAATTATTTTATAGCAAGAATGTTCCTTTCTGGAGAATATACAAGAACACTGAATTATTTACGGGATAAAGGAGCATGATATCTGCAACCTACTCTTAAATGGTTTTGTGTAAGTGTATATTTATGATTTATTATATATACATGTATTTATGACAGAATACATAGTAAGATTTATTATTTATAATTTATTATATATATAAATATATTAATCTATATGTGAATGAGAGCAGGAGAGCAAGAAAGCAAGAAAGCAAATGTGTCAAAATATTCTTAATTGGTCAACTGGGGTGAAGAATATGTGAAAATTTTTTTGTTGTAGCCTTGAAGCTCTTCCATAAATTTCCTTAAAAGTTTGAATGTTAGATGAAGTAATTACATTCAATATGACAAAAAAAGGAAAGAAAAGGAAAGTGGCAGTGGGTTGGATATGAAATTATCTTCTATAACAAGAGCATTTCCAACTGAATAAACCCATATGGAGGGGTATATATTACTGGTTGCAGTCCATAACCAGTGGAATAACTCCCCACACAGAAGCCTCTGAGAAATAAGACTTTAAGTGAGAAAGATAGGAGGAGGGACTGTGGCTTTTCTTTTAAATTCCTATATTTTGTTCAGTAGTATTTAATTTTTTAAAAAACATGATTTTTCATTGAAATCACTGCATGTTACCATAAAATATGTTATGACTAATAGCTATGTTTTCTAAAACAAAAGAATTCAGTGAAAAGAGTGGTATTATATTACATTTTGCAAATTTTGTTTGTTTGGTTTTTGTTTTTTTCAAGTTTTAACTTAAATTCTAGTCAGTTAACATACAGTGTAATCTAAGTTTGTTAAGAAATATTAAAATACATGTATATAATACTTCAATAAAAGCAAAATAGCCCTCAAATCACTATTACTGGTACTGGTATAAGGTAATATAAACTTTCATGCACATATTTCGACTTTGAATATTATGATATAGATTTAAGGATCATTTTCTTTTCTTTACATTCAGTTTTGAATTGTTGAGAACTGAATAATTAATTCTAAGGTAAATAATTCTTGAGAAGAGTTATAAAATAATCTCATATCTGAATCAATACTTTGGGTGTCTTGATAATTCCTCAAGTTAGATGAGGGGTGTATGAGAGGAAATTCAGAAATCTTTGGGGATTTGTATGAGTGGATAATATCTTGGTATCACAGGCGTGCTATGGAGGCTTTCTTAATTTCTCTAAATAAAGTTAATTACTGTAGCAATAATACAGAATTATATTTCTTCATCCATGCCTAAAAATGTTCTGGTTTCATACAGTTAATAAGCAATTGGATCACTCTTCTATTTTACAACAATATAGTGGGTGGGACAGGGACCTGTTGGCAATCTCCTCAGCCTCCCATCATTGAAAAAGGAGTGATAAATTTTAGTGCCAAGAGAACGAGTCAGTTCTATCAGAAAATTCATCTGTGGTCAGGGAAATTCAGTCAAATAGTCAATCTGGTGTCACTGGGTCTTATTGTTTTGGAGATCCTGTGCTCAATCAGTCAGAGATAATTCTAGACAGAACCATGAAATTAGTATGATTAATTATCTTATCATTATTCTTTGCCTTCCCTTTTAATATATCTTCCCCAAGCAAAGATTCTCCCTGTGTCTCTCTCCGTCTTAGCTTGTCCAAGTCACCCAACTCTGCTCAACCTTGTTATTCTTTTTGTGTGTTTGTTCAACACAGCAACCACTGATTTGCTTGCAGTTTTGCAGTTTGGGCTGGCATCAGTTGGGTGGGACGTTTGTTGGTGTTCTCTGGAGTCGCTCATATGATTCTTGGCATCTGAAGCCTTGCCAGCCAGATATTAGAAGGTGGTCTCACTCACATGTCTGTTGGTTAGCTAGGGATCTTGGCTGAGGAACTTAGTTTTCTTCCTTGCAGCCCCATGAGCAGCACAGACTCATCTGCTAACATGCTGGTAGGAATACTCCAGAAAGCAAGCTACAATAACAGAGGACTTAGTCCCCTGTTGTGTCCTATTTACACAAAATTCCCAGTGACCAAAGAAGTCATACACTCAACCCAGAGTTACTAGGCAAGGGCTACTTGACATTGAGGGCATGGTCATCAATGGACACCAAATTCACAGCCACCTATGCTGCCCCATACAAACAGAACCGCAGCCTGCATGGCATATTTTTGATGCTGGTTCCATATACTTTCAACAGGTCATGTGAGTTCCTAACTTTTTGTTTGTTTGTTTGTTTTTGTTTTTTTGAGTTCCTGACTATGGAAAAAAGCCCAGTTCCTGGAAAGTTGAGTATTGAGATGGTGTACATCGCCATGTCTGCCCCTCATGCAAGAGAAATGCTTCCCTGGTTATTCTCAATAGCTTTATCTTAGAAAAACCTCTCCCTCCCTGCTTATTCCTACCTCTGCTGCCAAATATTTTGATTTACGGAACAAGTGCTCTATGTGTGAGATCCTAGAGATAAATCTCTAAACAAGGAAGTTGGAGTTCTGCCTTCACCAAGTGAGAAGTTCCAGCATCCAAGGACTAATCCAACAGGATGCTTTGGATGAAAGTGTGAGTACAACAAAGAAAGTCAAGGCAGGGGTATCCATGCTGACTTGCTGGATAAGAGAATGTAAGTCTGGAGTAAGAGTGGAAATGGGCCAAGCCAAGAAGAGTTAGCGTGGTTGGGGGATCCCATTCTAGGTACAACCAAAGCTTCGTAGTGAAGGAAATAAAAGGGCACCAGGGTGCTTGTGATGTCCAAGGTAAGCATTTGTAGAGAGGCTGAAGAGAGGAGAGCAGGAGAAAAGCTGTGGAAGGCCATGTATACCAGAGGAAGGAACTGATTCTTGTTCTGACAGAAGAGTCCTGTGTCCTTGGGCTCTCATACCCTCTGTCTAGCCAGAATGCTTTATCTCAGTTGTCTCTTCTACCTGCCTCCAAATGCTTAAAGACTGTTCTTACCTCTCATACGCTTCCTTTCTATGTAGTTCTGCAGGGTTTTTATTTAAATAATATATTCCTCACTAGTACTTTTCCCCCATGGAGAAAACAAACACATAAAAGCAAGAAAATAGGAAGTGGTTGCATTTGTTATTCATGCTAAGGGAGAGACAGATGGTATGCTAGAGGACAGGAAGCCCAAGGAAAGTCTCGATTTAAAGTTATGTACTTGTTCAGAGCACAGATCTACAACCTGGAGGGGTCCTGATTTGGAGTTAACTGTGTGTACTCAGTGTGAAGAATATGTGTGAAGAGGATGAGCCCTAATCTAGACAGTGCTAAGGAAAACACTCCATGATGAACTCTTGACTAGAGATAAAAATAGTAAGAAAACTTTACCAAATGTGTACAAACTTCATGCTGCATAAAAATGATCATTACCAAGCCTACATGGAAATGCTTTTCTACTAATTTTTTGCATAATAAAAATATAAAACATGAAAATAGGTTATCTTCTTGGAGGTAAACTAGTAAAATCCACTCCTAAGTGAAGAGTTTAGTTGATGATAGAAATAAATAATGATATTGTGAGTATATGACTGGACTATGATATCAACTGAGTGCTATAGGCAGTTTGACTTTCATCCTGTTATAAAGACCAAAGTTTGTTATAACAGCAACAACAAAAAATCTCAAACAGACATTGTATGTCTGACTGAAAGACTACTGAAAGAGAAAAGTGCACAAGATAAAAAAGGGACTGAGACAGAATGTGTCAATATACAAACATAATAGCTACCTGGAAAATGAAAACACCCTAAATTTGGTAAATGTGAATATTTTGGTCCCCAAAGAGGAGTTGGCTATTTTTTGAAATGGATGAAATATTGCTTGCTTTCTGTCTCTCATTTATGGAAAGACTATTTGTATTGAAAGTTTGATTTGGTTAAGTTATTATGACTCTTTATATACTGCTTCTTAATGTTTACTTTCTATTTTGAATTTCAAAAATTAAGAGGACTCATTAGTTCTGATGTAATCTTCAGGTCTTTAAAGTACTCTCACTAGCAATAATAAAGCAAAATCCATTTGACATATAAACACTGAATAAATACTTTAGTTCAGAAATGGTTGCTTGGATGTTGCCATTCTCTCACTCGGAATTAATTTTTAACATAAAAGCATCTTAAAAGTTGGCCTCTACGGTGTCCCCTTCCCTGCTATTTAGGTGGAATCATAAAACAACTTTTTTTCTGAATTCTACCACTGAGTGAGTATATTTGGCTGAAATATAGGACAGAAAAATTTCTATTTAGACATTTTCTTTGACTTGGCAACCTTCTGTTATCTACTGTACATAGACTTTTACAGGTTTTCTTGTTAAAAATCACTAATGAGTTGGAGAAAGAAGATTTAATAGTAGAAAAAAGAAAGGATAATAGTATTTTGGGATTTTTTTTATTGGAGTATAACACACTAATAGAAAAGTAGATAAATCATAACTATATTGATCAATGAATTTTCAAAAACATATTCACGTCACCAGTACCTACATTAAGAAATGGAAGCCCCCACCTGCCCAGTCATTATATCCTCCAAAAGCAGTGGTTATCCTGAGCTCTAACACTATAAAATAGTTTAATCTGTGCTTGAACTTTATGGAAATGTTGTGACATGATATATATTTATCATGTTTATATTCAGATCATAGAATATACTTTTATGCTTCTCCCAAGAGTAACCACTATTTCAACTATTAACACCATAGATTAATTTTGTGTGTTTTTGAACTTTGTTGAAATAGAACCATATAGTACATATTCATGAGTATCTGGTTTCTTTCATTCAACATATTATTAATCTAGATTTACTTCTATGAAAAAACATAATGTTTATGAAACCAGGTTATTCTGCACATTCATCCTCATCAACATACCTCTTGTATGAATATACTACAATAAGTATGTCCCATTTTATGGCTAATGGAGATAGATAGATAGATAGATAGATAGATAGATAGATAGATACAGACAGATATATATTTAGTTTTGATATATATCTTTAGTTTGGTTCATTATCTACGAATGGTTTAGGAAAATGCAAATCAAAAGTACCATCAGATACCACCTCTTACTCATTAGGATGGCTACAATCAAACACACACACCCATACACACACACACACACCATACACACACCAAAACAGAAAATAACATGGAAAGAATGTGGAGAATTGGAATGCTTGTGTATTTTTGGTGGGACTGTAAAATGGGGTAGCCAAGAACATACCATATCCCTAAAAAAATTAAAAATAGAATTACCATATGATCCAACAATTCCACTTCTGGGTATATACCCAAAAGAACTAAAAGCAGGACGTTGAAGAAATATTTATATATCCATATTTACAGTAGTATTTTCACAATAACTAAAATGTGGAAACAACCAAGTGCCCATTGATGGATAAACAACATGTGTGTGCATATATATATATATATATATATATATATATATATATATATACACACATATAATGGATATATGCAGTATGAAAAAAAGGATGAAAATTCTGACATATGGTACAGCATGAATGAACCTTGAGAATATTATGCTAAATGAAATAAACCAATCAAAAAAAGACAACCACTGTATGATTCCACCTGTGTGAGATAGTTAGAGTGGTCAAAATCATAGAGAGAAAATAGAATGATGGTCGCTAGGGATGGGGGGGAGAAAGGAATGGGGAATTATTGCTTAATTTCCATAGAGCTTCAGTTTTACAAATTATACGTTTTCTTGTTATAGGTTTCTTTTCTGACACAAAGCAAATAGAAACTACTTCAGCTATCATTTTCTTTTATGCGTGAAGACACAATTTCAATGCTCACAATTCAATATTTTTTTTAGCCATGGAGATAAATATCAGGTGATAGGCAATAATCCTCAATGTTGTCTGGCTGAAAACTTCAGAGAGACATTCATGAATATTTTCAGAAAATAAAGAAGGAAGGAAGGAAGGAAGGAAGGAAGGAAGGAAGGAAGGAAGGAAGAAGGGAGAGAGGGAGGAGGGAGGGGTTAAAGTTTTAAGTTATTAAAGTACCATAATTCATTAATTAGAAAACTCACCATTTTTCATATTTTAACATTTCTTCATTAAAATAAATCTTACCACTAGAGGCATCTTAACAATTACTGTTGTTCAGGTGGCATGGTTTAGATTGACTAAGATGGGCGAAAAAATTACCTATTTGTTTTCTGTGATGTAGGTAATGACAACTCCTTGATATTTCGATTAACAAATAATCATAGAACAAATGAGAAACTCATATATGACCCTAGAAGTTCTCTGGAACTCTTCCTGTCAGATCTTTTCATAAGAGCAAGAAAGTACTAACATCAGAATTTGCCAAATATCTGTCATTTGGTTGGGAGAAAATACCAGAGACCATGGCAGAACAGTCTTTAAAGGAATTCCACATCACCAGAGTTTTTGATAGTGCAGCATGGTATTTTAGGGTTAAGAACAAACTTCAATGACTCTGTGTCAAAACTGAAGGGTTTGACTTTGAGGTGTATTTTAGAAAAACTGTAATAAATTTGTTTTACTTATATTGTCATATTATACAAATTTTGGCATGAGAAATAATAAAATGTCTAAATATGTCTGAAAGTATGCTTCAAAAGTATAAAATAAAATAATGGTGAGATGGTATCTTGTAACAACTGTGTTTCGTAATAGCATACAGAATAAGGATGTGCCTTAAGATCGACAACATAATAGATTCAATGAAATATGGCATAAGACAATATACTCCTGCTTAAAATAACTCATGAAGAGATATGCATAAAAGGGGAAATATTGATATAATATTGACAAAATATTGATATATGTGTAGATAATATGCTTATACGGAAATAATAACATCTTATTTTCAGAAAAATCATAGAGTCACATTCATTTACCACTAAGTAAACAGTTTATTATTTTAAAAAAATGAGCGCTACAAAAAAGCTTGGATTGGTTTTATTTTATAAGTTGGTATTCGAATATGCTATATTTTAAAGGATTCTTTATTGCCTTCAAATTGTTTTTGGTACATATTAGAAGAGAATCCTACCTGGAGAAAAACATAAATCTTATAACTATGTCATTTTATGTAAACATGTTAAATATTTTATTCTGTTTTGTATCTTCTGGCGATAGATGCAAGTTATATTAGCAAAAGAAGATTTAAATAAATCTTTCTGTCATTAGGTTAAACCCCACAAAACTGAAAGAAAATATCTTCATGTTTTTCATGTTTTTTATGACTCTTGTGTGCAATAAGATGCCTGTTTCTAAGCAGCAGGGTTAAACAGAATAAGAGTAATTATTATTGACACATAATGTAATTACCAATAATGTACTGGGTTCAAATGAAGAGGAGCATTTTAATCTTCACATGAAGCGATTGATGTGTTTAGCTCCCATTTGTGTTAATGGCAAGTATTCCCATGAATCTCAGTGTCAGCCAAAGACAAATATACCCTAAAGAATCCTCATCAGAAATTCAAGCTGTTTTATTCAGCAGAAAGAAGAACAGAGTTCCCCGAGAAAGATCTATTTTTTAAATGAAAAGAGATTTCTGCTTCATAGAGCATAACCAAAGACTCCTTGCCCTTCCAAACATGTCCAGTACGCTGTTTTCTCCTAAAGAGGATCCTTTCAGGCTTCCTGTTATATGAAGTGAAACTTCCCTCTGAAAAAAATAAATCATTTGAGCAGAATTATTGCCAAATATGTGCTTTTTGAAGATTCCAGAAAAATGGAATCTTCTGTGCATAAAACTGGAGATAGGAAAAGAGAATTATTGCTAGACCATGAAACTAGTCTATTTTTTCCTCTATGTTTTCTGCTGGAAATGAAAGAATAATTATTGAAACAAGGACATGAGAACATGGGCACTAGAATAAAAATGGAGGTTTCTAGATATCCTCCTTGGCATAATTTTTATGAAATCAAAATTCACTCAAGTTATTTTCTACCTTAAGAGCCATAAAACATCAATAATTTTCTTTTTTTAATATTTCTTTTTCTTTTATTTTCTTTTTTAAAGATTATTTATTTATTTGACACAGAGAGAGAGAGATCCCAAGTAGGTAGAGAGGCAGGCAGAGAGAGAGGAGGAAGCAGGCTCCCTGCCGAGCAGAGAGCCAGACATGGGCATTGATCCCAGGACCCTGAAATCATGACCTGAGCTGAAGGCAGAGGCTTTAACCCACTGAGCCACCCAGGCACCCAACATCAATAATTTTCTTAAGCCATATCCAGACTGACTTGATGATTAACTCAAGCAAATATTTAAAATAAAAGAACTTGATTCATTCTAATTAATTACTATAGCTTGAATGATTTTCAGAATAAAAACACCACCAAACAACAACAACCGCAATCACAGCATCAGCGACAACAACAACCCCCATTCCTACTTTGAGACCCTTTAGGGAATAATTTTAGGAATAGATTAAAATTATGTGTAATGAGCATTTTGTTTCCCTGTGAGTAAAACAACCCTTCAAAAGTATCCCCAAACATTGGTAAAATAAGTTGTGGCATATTTAAACAACAAAATACTGAAGAACACGTTACAATATCTTGGGAAAACATTTATGTCTTCATTATAGACTAGAAGAGTACAAATTAATATGTAAAATGAGATTTGTTTCATTGTGTACCATCAAGTATAACAGTTTATATACTTATCCCAACTTTGGAAAAATTTGGGAGAAATTTGAAATACACTAAACTATTAAAAAAGCCTATGGTGTTGGGAGCTCCCGTCCATCTTCTGGGTGGGATGCTGCCCAAGCCATAAATTGCTGAATAAAGAATAAAGCCAATTAGATCTTAGGGAAAAAAAAGAAAAGAAAAGAAAAGAAAAGAAAAGAAAAGAAAAGAAAAGAAAAAAGAAAAGGGCCTATGGTGGACTGGTGGGATTACAGGTGATTTCTTGCAGTATATATTTACATATGTAATACACTTTATTTATTTATTTATATCAAATACATTAAAAAAATGAATTTTCTATGCAGTAATCCCCATCTAAATAATCACACTTCAATGAACGACCCTCAATGTTGCAGTATCATTGCTTCCCTTTTGAATTAAAAAATTTCCAGCTAAGATCAGATAACATAATTATCTTATATAACACTAGATACAAGAATCCCCAAATATTTTAAGAGAAGTATAAACATAACCCTTCAAACTATAGGAAGTAGGCCAGGCTACTCACTTGTTTATTAAGCAGTGCAAATGTAAGGACAGAGAATTAACTGATTTCCTCTAAGACTAGATAGTATATTTTATTTGCAAGCATATCTTGTTTGCCTTCCATCTGAGAGATGTTTCAAGTTGATTAGTGAAACCACAATATTGACATAACAGCCTCTACTGCAAAGCTTGCTGAGTCCTATTTTTAAAGACCTAGGCTATGTATCTTTATTAACTTGGCCAGTCTGTTCTGAGAGCATGATACTAGAGTTCCCATTAAAATGTAATAATTAGAAAATACTTTCTAAGCTTGAGCTGGCCAGAAATATTCCTTATTTAAAATAGGGAATATTATACTTTTGCAATAATTTGTTAAATGTTTCTTTGGAAGACACAGGGAAGCAAAACTATAAACACTTGGAATGTCTATCCATCAGTGACAAAACTTCTCACTAAGAAAAAAGAAAGGTTGAAAGTTGAGAGGGTAAAGTTATATCTCAATGCAATTACATGGTATCAAAGAAATATGGGAGTATAACATTTTTAAGTAGGTCTAATAATGCTATCTGAACAATAACATGTAAATTAAATCAGTCATTTTTCCAAAGAAACAACTATGGTTCTTGACCATGTGGAGAAGTGGTGAGGAGAAAAACCTTATATAAAGCCAAGTTCAT
Organism: Spilogale gracilis; assembly: GCA_004023965.1. Taxonomy (NCBI): domain Eukaryota; kingdom Metazoa; phylum Chordata; class Mammalia; order Carnivora; family Mephitidae; genus Spilogale; species Spilogale gracilis. The sequence goes on from PITA01000542.1 coordinate 138,777, forward strand.
TAATTATGATGTTGGGACAAGGGCAGATTTCTGCAGGAAATTTCATAAAACTATGGAGCCACTTATCTAAAAGACCTTCAGATGAATTGTAGATGTAATGTGATATTGTAGAAAGAACACTGGACTAAAATTGGAAGATGGAATCTTTCAGCTACTAGTTAGCTAGATAGATCTGCCCTCTTACCTATGAAATAGGATTTAGAAATTCTATTTTCCATTCCAAAATAATGTCACTGTTGAAGTAATTATTGTTCTTGGTTTCTGACATATAACTGGGAAGGATTTTTGCCCACATTGAAAACTCTGTTTGGTATATATTTTAGATTTTTCTTCCCTTAAAGATCTATTGTGACATACAATGTAAGGTAAAACTGATCTTCAGCTCAGTATAAAAATGTTAGCTAAAACTATTTTCCATTCATAGTGCTGTAGGATAGGGGAAGACAATGCAATGAACCAATGAATTTCCTACAAAATAGATGTGGTATCATATCACTTACTGAAAACAATTTTTCTTTGGTGCCACAATTTCAAAAGGCCAGGAAATTATTGAACAATTAAAATAACAATTAAAATAACAATTAAAATACAGTTATAATATGCATGACAATGGGGGGCAGTATTTTTTCATAAAAGACAATATCCATTAATTTTATCAAAACCGCCATGAGTTCTGTTCATTTCAAGTCATGTACTGGTTGCCTTTTACAAACCACACAACATGCTATGCTTTGGAAACACAACAGTGTTTGTTTTACAGACAAATTAAGAGGAAGACAACCAGTTACACAAGGTGCATTGACTGTGTGTATTCATCTTTTGTCTCCATCAAAACACCTCTAAAATGGACAAAGAAAATGCGACTGAAGGCAATAATGGATGACAAATTTGAATACACTTTACAGGAAGAAGTCAGAGGAGAAGGGGCACCTGTGTGCCTCGGCTGAGCACCTAACTCTTGGTTTCAGCTCAAGTCATTGTCTCAGGGTCATGAGATCCGGCCCCACATTGGGCTCTGGACTCAGTGAGGAGTCTGCTTGCGATTCCCTCTCCTTCTCTGTTTGCCCCTCCCCCTCTAAAATAAATAAAATAAATATTTTTTTTTTAAAAAAGAAGTCAGAGCGTATATAACCGACTGCACACAGAAGGCACACTGTTGGTGGCTGCAGAGGGCACCCTAGTGAGAGACAGTAGTTCCAGATTGAGGGCCCCAGACATAGTGGAGGTCAGGAATGAACACCAAGGATAAAAGCAGGTAGATGCAGATAAAGTCCACTCAGTAGTGAGTCAAACTTCTCTAAGCTGAGAACCTTCTGATCCAGGGCTAATGCCATGAACACATACAACTATACCACAAGGAGTGAAAGTATTACCCTTTGATTTCCTCAAGAAAGCCTTCCTATATGGGTAGCACACATCTGATCACCATAAGGTGAAGTGACCAGCCAACAAGGTTGATCACTACACTGAGTTTTAATCAGTTTTCCAGGAGTCTTCTTATATAGGTGCATGCAGCAGCCCCAGATCACCAGGCTTTTGAAGAAGCTTCTATAATAAAAGAGAGAAGTGAGACCAGACAAATGAAAAAAATCGAACAAGTTTTTCATAACTAGTTCAAGAAACAGACCAAAATCTTTAAAAATATTTAATTAGTACTTTAGATAAGCAAAGATATTATACCCCTGAAATCATAGTACAAAGGGAATAATTAGAGAACAAAAAGAGAAATACTAAAATTTTAAAGGATAAAAAATGTAAAAGAAGAATTCATGAGGTTTAAAACATTGGAACAATAGAACTCAGGGAAGTGTATGGGAGTAATATTTAACAGAGAGATAAATCCTCAACTACAAGAAAAGAGATTCAGGAGAAACTATCTGAATTTTGTAGATGAAGAAATGTCAGCCTATGCATATTATTTAGAACAAGTAAAAGAGTTGAATACACAACCTCTGGGTGTCAGATCTCAAGATTAGGAAGAATGGAGAAGGAAATAACTATTAGTACGTTTATATGAAACATTTAGTGCTTTAAAAATATACTTGCATTATTTAACAAAAGTGAACTTTCAATAAAATAAGTAAACTTTTTTGAGTGTATTCATATAATTAGCATAAACCAGTGATACAAAAAGTGCAGAACATAATTTTAAAAAAAGGAACAGAAGAACATTTTCAAGGATCTGGAAATTTCTGTAGTGGTAGAAGAGCAATTATTGAAAAAAGAGTGACCAAACAACTTATGTTCTAGTTCTTATACTCCTCTGTTAAGAGGGATACCACATTTTATATTAAGTCAGAAGCAACTATGTGTTTTGAAAGCATTTCTTACATATATTCTTCAAATTGTTTCCAGGACCTTCTGCCGTATGTTTCCTCAGCTATTATTTTGTTATTGAAATGTTTATAATATACTGGAAGTTATTGTAAGAAAACAAGGGAGTCATATAATTAGATATATATTTTGGATAGTGATAGCAATGACAGAAAATAGAATACCAATTTATGAAATGTTATTATATATATGTTATATGTATATGTTATTTTATATTCATTCTACTCTGTAGGTAGAAGGAAATTAGCTTTCAAAACTAAATCTTGCCATTCCCCATTTTTTTTAAGGTGGGAGTCTCTTTCTCTGCAACAGAAAAATTCAATGCCCCTAGGCTGAATTGCCAGAATATCTCATTTTCATGGAAATTTCTAAGTCTCCAAAGAAAGGTTTCTAATATAGTCCAATCAGTACACTCTGAAGTAGTTCTACTTGCCTGAGATTAAAATATGGCAGAACAGAAGAACAAAAGTTCTTGGGAAGCTTGTCACTTTCTCTTGCATACAATCTACTCCCCAAGAACTGAAAAGCAGAATTCATAGTAGTGGCAGGATGAAAAGACAGTCAAAGGAGGGGGGAAAAATCAATGGGAAAAAAATCAATGTGAAAGTTGTAAAAGCTATACCAATTAGCTCTCTAATATATGGCCTTTTGAAGTGCCAAAGAGCATTTCTAAGTGCTACTTTTTATTTTTATTTGAATAGACTCACTGCTAATGGTACGGAAGCAATCATGTGAAACCAAAAAGACTAAACCCTAAAAAGAGCCTTCAGAAGCTAAAGGAGTATTTATAGTCTATATGATGGGTCCTTTATATTCACACCCAGTTTTTCTTGCTTCCTGTGAATTACCTTTTAATATATGTTGACATATGACTCTCAGAGTGTGTTTTAATCTCTTGAATAGGGCAAAAGAACAAAATAAATACTATAATTTGTAACTTTTCCTGATACGTTGGAATACATTCATATTCTCTTACTCAAGCATTATCACTAAGGTGTTTATATTCCCAAAAAGAGTACTTTGGGTACATAGAAATAATAAGAATGGATACTTTATTAATCCCATTGGGTTTAATCCCATTGGGTTCTTTGATTTCTGATGAAGACTATAACGAAAATATTGAAGGAGAGCATGCTCCTTACTCACTATAAAAACAGCATTTATTTCCTGAACTAAACCCTTACAAAGATGAGAACAAAGTGAAAAAAAAAAAAAAAGGAAAAAATCCTTGGGATAATAAATCATGCTTAGTTTTTAAGTACCAGCATCATTTATACAGTTCTTATCATAACCCACTGCCATTCTAAATGTTAGCTCATCATTTCCCCTACTCCTCACAACTACCCTGTGAAGCAGGAGTATCATTATGATCCCCGCTTACAGATGAGAAAACAGAGCCACAGGGAGAGTAAATAATTTGTCCAGGGTCACATGAGTAAGTGATAGAGTGGTGATTCCTCCCAGGCTCTGTGGTGCTTTTCAGTAAAACATCCTTCAGTGGCTAAAAGTTGTAGGACTTTATTTAGGGTAGAAGCATTAAAGCAGTCTGCTGACAGCAACTTGGTTCAGAAGACTTTGGATTCTATATCACTAAATTGGAAATAATAGAAATGATCAAAATCCAAAAATACTTTTTGTGCTATTTATCCCTATATCACAGAAATGACAGGGAGAGCAGGCATTAACTATACGTTGAAGAATTAATTAAATAAGGAAGCCCAGCTAGCCTATCATAAATATAATAAAGGATATCTTATCCCTCTCCAACGCTCTTCCACTGTGTCTGAGACTGAGAAGTAGTAGAGCTTACCTAGAAGGAAATATGTATATACATTACATATTATATATAATTATATATTTCATAAAGTGGTTAGACTTAGAGAAGACTATTAGCTAACAGCCATGATTACAGATGGTGGCCTTTCTTTTTTTTCTTAAAAGAAAAAAAATGTTTTTTCCTTAAAATGTTCACTATCTTTGAGGCGCCTGGGTGGCTCAGTTGTTTTAGCGGCCGCCTTCAGCTCAGGTCATGGTCCCAGAGCCCCGGGATCGAGCCCCACATCGAGCTCCCTGCTCGGCGGGAAGCCTGCTTCTCCCTCTCTCGCTCCCCCTGCTTGTGTTCCCTCTCTGGCTGTGTTTCTCTCTGTCAAATAAATAAAATCTTTAAAAAAAAATGTTCACTATCTTTTTTAGAGATATTTTTTATAGTGTTAAGAAAGAAGATTCCTTTTCTGGTATATTAAAGAATTTTATTATGGAAGATGATTTATTTTATAAAGTTACCTCTCAGTATCTATTGAAATAAATCACTTGACTCTAAATTTATCCTTGTTATGATAAAAATAAATAATAATATATTTCTGAATGTTAAGTAATCCTTGCATTCTTATAAACTCTCTTGTCTTAGGCTATCTTAGTCTGATGCATTCCATTTGCTAGTATTTTATTTAGGATATTTGCATCTATGGTAATATTTTTCTTTGCTCAATAACAATATGAATAGCACCAAAATAATTTTTCCTTGATGATAGAATTTTGTCTAAGACAACCCTTGATTAGTGTGCTTTGGGAGTAGTTGGTTGATAGTCAGTCATAGTTATGGCTCTATTTAATTTCTTAATGTTCTTTAAAAATAGTGGTAATTCATATTTTCATAGAAAATTTTCTATTTCTGCATCTTGAAATATGTGCTTTGCACCAGTGTTCCCTCCATTAAAAAAAAAATCTTCCCCTATTCTTTAAATATAATGCATTTTCTTTGACCTTACTTTGGCATTTCCTATCACACAATTCCCTTTTTTTAAATGTATTAGGGTTTTGGATTTTTTTAAAGATTTTATTTATTTATCATTTTGAGAGAGAGAGATACAGAGAAGGTGTGCATGGGGAGGGGTTGAGAGAAAGAGATAATCCTAAGCAGCCTCCACACTGAGCATCAGGCCCGACATGGGGCTCCATCTCATGACCCTGAGATCATGACTCGAGCTGAAATCAAGCATTGAACACTTAACTGAGCCAGCCATGTGCCCCTAGGATTTTGGATATTTTAATGTCCATTTGAGAGCACCAGCTCTTGCTTCATTTATCAAGGTTATTTCTTTATTTTCCTTTCTAAATTCTGCTCATCATTATCCATATCTTCTGTTATTGTTTTTTTAAAAAAAAGTTCTTAATTCTTTAATTCATTATTTAGTTTCATAAATCATTTCAATAATAGAAGCTTTTAAAGATTTAAATTCCCCGAGGACAGCTAGATTATGTCACAACTTTTGACATTTTATTATATTACTGTTCACATTTTCTTCATTTACAGTTTATTTTGACATAATAATCTTTAAAAGAGGATATTAATTTTAAGTGTTTAGATTTTAGAAATTATCCTTCTGCTTTTAATTTCTACTATGGTTGAGTTGTGGTTAGAAAAAACATACTTTTAAATTTCTGTGTTAGAGAATGAGTTGAAGGCATACTATGCTTATTATTTGTATGTGTGGATGTACATAGTACCTCATCATAGATTTTTTTAAAAAAAGGATTTCATTTATTTGACAGAGAGAGAGAGTGACAGCAAGAGAGGGAATGCAAGCAGGAGTAGTGGGAGAGGGAGAAGCAGGCTTCCCATGGAGCAGGGAACCAGATGCGGGGCTCAATCCCAGAACTCCAGAATCATGACCTGAGCCGAAGGTAGACACAACACCTGAGCCACCCAGGTCCCCCAGCATCATAGGTTTTTATAGGTTACCCACACTCAGTTCATGTCCTTCATTTTCTTTTTCTGGTAAAGTGGTTGAATATATATATTCATATATACATATTCATATATATATAATCATATATCATCTTAATGACATTATCTAGATCCTTTATGCCAGTTAACACTTTCCAAATCTCAGAGTACTTTAGGTGGTGGGTACTTTTTTGTAGAAGGTACATAAAATGTACTCATAAAATATTATATACAAATTCAAATCATTCCTTGCCCTTCTGAAAGAAAATCATGATTCCTTTATGTCCACTGACCATTACTAAGAACCTTTGCTCTGTAACTTAATTACTTATATGATATTTGTTTTAAGCAGCAAAATCCAGAAAAAATAATTAAAATTTCCTATTATGATACAGAGTTATCAGACTCATTTTGTATTTCTAATAATCTGGGCTTATATACATGGATACTACATGAGCATTGCATAAAGACTGATATATTGGGGTGCCTGGGTGGCTCAGTTGGTTAAGCGACTGCCTTCAGCTCAGGTCATGATCCCGGAGACCCGGGATCAAGTCCCACATCAGGCTCCCTGCCCGGCGGGAAGCCTGCTTCTCCCTCTCCCGCTCCCCCTGCTTGTGTTCACTCTCTGTCTGTGTTTCTCTCTGTCAAATAAATAAAATCTTAAAAAAAAAAAAAAAGACTGATATATTGTGCCTTCTCTAGCACCAGCACCTGATGTCAATATACAATACCCCTTTTTTCTGCTTATTATTATCTTACATCCATTTATTTGTGTTATTATGCTGCTCCATTTTCTCTAATATAATGAATTTAAATAGTGTTTTACCTGAGTTCATTGCAAATTTTATGTATCATCATAGTGTGCAAATTTATCTTCTCATTTCCAATATGTAAGTCTGATCTCTGTATTTTTAATCTCATTGCATTGACTTATATTTATGTAGTATTAAATAATGATAAACTAGGTATCTTTTAATTGTTCTGATTTTAATGGATTTATCTTATTACTTACTATTAATTTAGTGGTAACTTTCACTTTGAAATAAGTATTTTTTATTCTGCTAAAATTATTAGTATACATTTAGGGTAGTTAATTAGCCTCTCCTATCAATTTTTCTTTACTTCTCTCTCTCTCTCTCTCTTTTTAATTCTCAACTCTGATTGAGTGCATTCTTTAGTTTGACTTTTCGATTTATAGAAAAAGGAGCTCTTGTCTTTCTCCTCCTCTGCTCCCTTTCCTCAAATGTCCAACACCACTGCTACTACTAGAAACAAAACAATTCAATGCACTTCCATTACCAGCAATTTCTGCTTCCCTCAATTCTACATGAATCATGGTACATCAATACATTAAGCAGAAACAACACTGCAGTTGACATTATTGATATTACATATGAATAAGGGAGTGATTCAATTGAGAGCATGGGGTTATGTTTGATAACCCACAAAACTCTTCCGGATGCAGCACATGAGAAAACAATAGAGTGTTTGGATAGTTACCAAAGATGCTGAATAATTTTCCCTGCCTAGCAAAATAGCTTTTTGTTTACCCTGCTCTTAATAAACTCCTCTGTATGAAGGGCACATTGAGTTGGGGGAACTCAAAAAGCAGATAATGAAATCTCCAGGTGTGTGAGTTTGAAGGCTGTTCTTTATGTTATTGCTTGTTTTGAATGTAGTCTATGTTTTAAATGTTCAAGTTAAAATGATCATTTAGAAGACCAAATTTTAAGAAAAACTAATTTCTTCAGGCATATAGTGAGGTTGTCCTTATATTAACAATGTGGAATGTGACCAGTGTCACTTTTATTTATTTTTTATTAAAAATTTTATTTATTTATTTGACAGAGAGAAACACAGCGAGAGAGGGAACACAAGCAGGGGGAGTGAGAGAGGGAGAAGCAGGCTTCCCGCTGAGCAGGGAGCCCGATGTGGGGCTTGATCCCGGGACTCCGGGATCATGACCTGAGCCGAAGACAGTCGCTTAACCAACTGAGTCACCCAGGCACCCCAAGTGCCACTTTTAAAAAGTATGGCTTGTATCCTTTCCAGATAAAGGAATAACACCCAATATGGCATTTGTTGTAAAAGGGTAATTATTGGATTATAAGCTTTTTGCTGGTAAAGACTTAAGGAGTATGATTTTTTTATTATAATGCTTTTCATTTTGTAGAAAATCAATTTGTAATTATTGACTTATTTCTCACCTTTTTGCTTAATACTAACATATGCTAGAGGCAATAAATGATTTTTAACCACTCTTTGGGTTATCTTTGGTGTCCTAGAATTTTTTGGTGCCCTTATATAGGTCAGTGATAAAATATAAAGGAATATTGCTTTGAAAATTGAAAAGCTTGCAGAGTTAATGTTGAGTTATTGTTGTTTAGTTACTTGAAAATGTGTGGTATATAATAACACTTCTTTATTTTTTGAATGAATGGTGTATTTGTCTTAGAGAAAAAAAAATCCTGAAAAGATTCCTGTCCTCCTCCCCTTTCTGAGATGGAAAGCTAAGGTTGCTTACAGAGTAGGCAAGAGAGCAGCCAACCCGCTGAGCACTGAGGGCTTTAAAAGCAGGATGCAAACAGGTATTTGAGCTGCATTACTCTAAAATTTATGAGCTATGGGAAAGAATCCATGAGAATTTAGGGTTTCATTTAAAATTTTCTCCAGCTTAGGTTGTAATGGACTCTGAACAGGTCCTATAACAGCTTGTCCTGCTGTTCCACAAGGTGTTTAAGCATTAATATTATGGGTAAAGGAATTTTTAAAGTAATATCATAACATGTGAAGACAATCTATCCAAGTGCATACAAGTAGGTCCAGGTTTTAAGAGTTAACATTTGAGGACAATACTTCTGAATATTGTCCAATTGTCCGTCATTCTCATAAACTCTGTCCCCTTTTGTATTTTTCACTTCACTTTCTTACAATATGTAAAGGAAGGGAAGCAGGAATTGCAGAGATGAAGTTTTTATTCAAATTTTTAATATTTTTTAAGTAAGCTCTACATCCAATATGGATGGGGCTCGAATTCACAACCCTGAGATCAAGAGTCACATGCTCTACCGACTGAGCCAGCCTGGCACCCCCAGAAATGAAGTTTAAATCCAGGCATGTTTGATGCTAAGTCTATGATTTCTCTAGTGCTTCATGCTTTACAGAAATACTGTAACTGTATCCCACTTGTTAATCTGAAATTTTTTCCCCAGGAATTTTTATTTTTACTAGTTTTTTTTTTTAAACTGGGATTGATACAAATATTTTCCCTCTCCTTTATTTCTGCCACAGTCTAGACTCTGATGAACACAGGAATCAACATGAAGTTATCCACCAAGTGTCAGAGAAGAGTGTAAATAACACACAGCTCTGAGTGCCTGCCAGTCAACTCTCAGGAGGCAGATCGCCATTCGGTCGTATTCCAGGTTTTCTCTGGTGACTGTTTCTTCCATCCTCTGGTAGCAGCAGGTGATGAATGAACCAGTTTTTGCCATTACTCTCTGGACAAGTATTGAATTGATCAAAATTAAAGCCTTCATGAATACTATTTTTTCATCAAAATTAATCCTTACAATTATTATTACTATAATGCCCTGAGTCCCTATTGGACGCCAACACTTTACAACACTCCTAAAAACACAACCAGAAGAAATTGTTAAAGATTCTTAAAAAAATACAGTATTTTTTTAATACCCGGTTTACAAAGGGGAGAACTGAAGCTCAGAGAAGTCAAAGCACTGTGCCATCACACCACTAGTTTGTGTTGCGACACAAGTTCAAGTTCAGATCTGCCTATTGTCACAACATACACGCTTTTCACTTTACCCTGCTGCCTATCAGCCAAATAAATAAAATGCAGGCATGAGGCATCAGGGGAGGAAGCTAAGAATTCAGGCAGCCCTCCAATCATACAGATACCTTCCAGCTGCACTTCATGATGTCTCATATGTATAATCTCATTTAATTCATAGAATCTACGAAAGCTGAGACCAAGACTGTAAGGAGGAAGAATGCGGACAGAATGAACGGAAAGTGCCTGTTTTGTACAGAATCACTAAGGGAGAGAAAGGTCACACTGCCAGCTGGTGCTGTGCTGTCATCAGGTTTTATAATATGGTGTAAACACTGGGGGCTGTGACACCGAACAAGGAGGGAAGAGCTTATTACCTCCCAAAATAGCACAAATGCCAAGCAACTTTAAGTGGCTTAGCCTCGGGAAATTTCTCCATTCTCCAAGAATGTAAGGTCACATTAAATTATTTAGAGACATAAGGTTTGAGTGTATCAAAAAGCTAAACCTCGGTGCATTATTTTGATGATGGTTGAGTGAGGACTTGCTGGGCTCTTAGGTTCCGATTTCCTAAAGAGGCCTAATATTAAATCAGTTGTTGATTATGAAAAAATAAACACAACATCTTATTAAAGGAAAACTGAACTATACATGTATTAGTGAGAAACCTACTTTAGCATATTCCTCTGAATTTAAAATAAAGAAGCTATTCCCAGGCAAAAAGTTGTCATTCCATAGGGAAGACCTGAAATGAAATTACAAATCCCCAAACAGAGATTTTATTAGAGTGGAAAGCCTGACAGAATCATAACCACAGAGGCAGAATGGCAAAAGCTGTGATGAGCACCGGCTCTCTAAGATTCTTAAACAATTAGGACAACAGAGAGAAGAAAACATTAATTAATAATTTTATGTGTACTCATGGATTTCTCACTAAAATGGTTATATTTTCTCTTTGTAAAATTAATTTTGATAATGCTCCTTGAGAAGCTCTTTGTTAAAAATAAAGAAAGAAAACTCTGAAGAAAGTTTCTAACTGGAGAAAACTTTTCTATCTAACCAAAATGCCTGTTTTTCAGAAAAGAAAAAAAAAATCTTCCAAACTCGGACTTCAAAAGATCTGTGATATTTCCTTCAAAAAAAAAGGGAAGAAGAGGTTGTTTATGCAATATCCATGTCTACACTTCTATTATCCATATGCCTCCTACCTCTGCCTCTCACCTAAGGGCAATGCTGTTCAATCTTGAGCAGTGGGATCCTATGTCTGAATAAAGTTGTGTCGAGAGAGCTGATGTATAAATCAAGTGCAAGGGCAGCTGGAGAGTTGAAGACTTGAAGTTGTGAGTAAGGAACAAAGCCCACTCCAGATGGCTTCTCCTCCCCACTCAGGAGTCCCCAAGTCTCCAAGGAAACCATGAGAAAAATGCCCCCAACCATATTCTTAACCAGATTTGACTCGTTCAGATTCCACTCCACTCCATTCTCTGCCGTTAAATGCCTGTTCATGTTTCTAAATTTCTGCCACATGTTGATTTTCAGGAATAAGAACAGATAATTACAATAATAAGCCATAAGTCATTTTTTTCTATTATAGAGTTAACTAGCAATTTTAAAGGTTTTTGAATAAAAAAATAGAATCATAATAGCAGGTATTAATATTATATACAAATACTGTAGTAAGCGGTTACATTACATACTGTATCCATGGGGGTTCTCCAGAGAGGGGGAAAAATCAGTGGGATGTGTGTGTGTGTGTGTGTGTGTGTGTGTATTATTGTGTTGACAGATTTATTTTTAGAAATCAACTTGTGATTGTTAGAGCTGGCAAGTCTGAAATCTATTGGGAAGGCCTGCAGGCTGGAAGGTCTGAAGTTTTACTCTTAAGGCACAATTTCTTCTTTTTGGGGAAATTTCAGTTTTTGCCCTTAAACTATTCTACTGATTGCATGCAGTCTACTTGTATCATCGAGGGCAATCTTCTTTACTTGAAGTCAAATTATTGTAGCTTTCAATGACATCTACAAAATACCTTTAGCTTTGATGAAATAATTGGGTATTGTAGCCAACACATAAGACTGTCAAAAATGAAATGTATAATAATTTTTCCTTGATTACACACAAAATAAAAGCTAAATATAATCTATTAATTTAGAGAAAGTGCAACACATTTAATATTTAAAATGTACTGCATTTAACCTGAAGTTTTAAAACACACAAAAATATTACAGTTGCCTATCTGATAGTTGATCTTTGTTTCATGAAAAATATTACAGATGAAGAAAATTTTCTCATTTTAGGATTTTGTTGATTGAATTGTTAAGGTGAGTTCAAAAGCATCTTCTAATTGGTGTCATACAAACTCATTTCCCTTTTTAAGAATGAAAAGATTTGTGTGCTTGTTCTAATTTGGTTTTACTGGTAAAATCAATATTACTTTTGCTAAATTAGATTTTATATCCGTTTCTGTGTTCAGATCAGAATATTACACAACATTCACATCTTCTATTTGAGACTCCTCTGTTAAAGTATTTGCAAAGAACTCTAGCTTTTAATGAATAGTCCAACACATAAAAGCTCCAGAAAACATCACTGGATAATATTCAAATGATTTAATATTTGGTCCTTTTAGAAGAGCTAAGGACCTATATCGCATTTCCATGTTTAAAGACTTCTTTCATTTCTAACATGGATTATTTCTTAGAACACATCTTATAGGATTTAGATACATATGCAATTGTTCATATCTATTTTATTTGCAAAAATGTCATATTGTTCCCAACAAGGTCACAACACACACACGGCAATAGCCACTGATGATACTACTTGACTTGATTGTGACACTCTGTGTCCCTATTTTGGTTCCCAGATAGGTCAGTGTTCACCTTTAGCTTTCCGTGTCCGTATGTCCTTCTCTTACTTTTGATATGAGTGGATTCTTTTGAAACTGGCGACATATTGATTGCTATGCTTTCCTTCTCATGAGAAAATAAAAATATATTTTCTCTTTTACCTGATTTGTCAACTTTAGAAAAAACTATTTTTTTGGTTACCTAATTTTTGTTTGACACCTCTTTTTTCTCATTTTATTTACTTGAGAGAGAGAGCAGGAGAGAAAACACACACACACACACACACACACACACACACACACACACACCCATGGGGGGAGGGGCAGAGGGAGAGGAAGAAGCAGACTGCTGAGCAAGGAAGCTTGAGGACAAGGGCTAGATCAAGGACCCAGAGATCATGACCTGACCTGAAGGCAGAGGCGCTTAACCCACTGAGCCACCCAGGTGCCCCTTGACAGCTCTTTTTTTTTTTTTTAATTTTTTAAAGATTTTATTTATTTATTTGACAGAGAGAAACACAGCTAAAGAGAGAACATAAGCAGCGGGAGTGAGAGAGGGAGAAGCAGGCTTTCTATGGAGCAGGGAGCCCGACGTGGGGCTCGATCCCAGGTCTCCAGGATCATGACCTGAGCTGAAAGCGTCACTTAACCAAGTGAGCCACCCAGGCGCCCCTTGACACCTCTTAAAAAAAATAATAATCTTGAGGCAATTTTAAGATTCTCCACTCCCTGAGGAGATCAACATTTGCTCAAATAAAGCAGTAATCATATTCCTTATAATAACAAATCAATTCTGATCCTTCCCTCCTGTCCCTGTATTATTGTCATTCACTTTACTTGTATATAAGTAAATCTACAAAAAGGCACAAACTTTCAGTTATAAGAGATATAAGTTCTGTGAATCTAATGCATAGCAAGGAGATTATAAAAAAAATAAGAAAACTATAATTTTTTATTTTACCTTCATCTATTTCTTCTTTGATACTCTTCCTTTCCTTATGTAGCTCCAAGTTTCTGACCTATGATAATTTTCTTCTCTCTAAAGAACTTCTTTACACATTTCAGGCAAAGCAGGTTTACTGGCCACAAACGTTGGTTCACAAACTTGGGAGTTCCTTGGGTAAAATCTGAAATTGGCTGCCTACACAGAGGGCAGGCAGAGACCTAAGGACGAGGCAGCCACTCCAGACCCTTAGGCGGTAGGTTTAATGAGCCAGGGAACCTATGGCTTGTCTTGACGGCCGCAAGACCCATAGATCTCAGCACCCACTCGCCAGAATCTTACAAGTTTACAGAAGCCTTAATAGGGTTCTACCACATATAGTGCTTAGATGGCCTCGATACTTGCTCGCTCAAGGCTGCATCTTTGGAAACAGCTGCTGTAGTAATGGGAACAATTTAAATTTGCATGTTTTAAAGACTGAGAAGTTGCAGGAGCCTCAAATAACCCAAGGCCAACTGGCAGTTTAACATAAGGTCATGTCCTCTCAATGACCTCTTGGACACTCCAACCCTCAAGACCACCTCTTACAATCTCACAGGCCTTCCTTTTCTGCAATGTGTACAGCAGGGACAGTGAGGGGCTTCACTAGCTTGGAGGGGGCTCTTTGGCTGCACTGGAGGCAGATACAGCAATGCAGCTTCAAAAACACAGATTAAGGTAATGATTTTTTTTTTTTCCCACCAAGCACCCACTGATTTACTGAGTCCTGTAGGCTGGGGGTTAAACTACACAGAGTTCATTTGTGTCCTCCTGTGATTTAGTAAAAAGAGGATACATTATCAGACTCATCAGGTATGAACACACAATGGTTTGTCTCAATAATTATGCAAGTACCTTCTTGGAAGGCAATAAAAATGGCCAAGTCCATTTTGTTTTGGAGGACAGCTTTTCCAATTAGAGACTGTCAGTGTTTAGTAAGGCTAGGCATTGCCAGCTACCATTTAAAGCTCATTAGTGAATTTCATAATAGCTTCTATATGTCCTGTCACAACCCTCAAGCCAACGGAGGGGGCAAAAATGGCAGCCAAATGATCATACCAGTAGAAAACAGAATGCGCCCTCTCTCTTGAAGAGAGAGAAGTTGGCAATCATTGTTATTGAGGGGTGGATTCTCTTCTGCGCCCAGGGAGGACCTAGGGTGCAGTGCCCCAACCACCCAAGTGTAAGCCAAGGCCAAAGACTACGCCATCTAGCCACTGTGTCCTGTTCAGGGGCACCCAAGGAATACCTGAGGAGGAGTTACGGGTCATTGCCAAACCACCTGCTGTCCTTTAATCTGGTAGAATTACCAGATGGTTCGAGTGATCTCCATCCTATATTCCTGATACGATTGGGTTGTTTCTGTTTAAAGTGATTTTTCTGTTCCCAGTATAGGGAAGCCCTGGTGCTCAAATGACTATAACCTTTTGGTAAGCCACATGAATGTATCTCAAATCTGAGTGCAGCCACCCATGGTTCTGATGGTGGTAGTTTTAGGATCTTCCTGATCAGTGGTTGGATGGGCTACCTATGTAGTTTGCCAGAAAAAGTATACCCAAGCCCAATGTTATTGATGTGTGTGTCACAGGCCAGTTTTCTGGATCAGTACTGGTAATATATGATGAATTAAGAGTACAAGTTCTAGGCTGTTTCCCTTAATGTCCTGTTCTAGACTTTCCAGTCTCCTTGAAGACGTGATACCCACCATGGCAATCTGACAAAGCTAGAGAAGGGCAGCTGCCAACATACACAACAGTATGCCAGGCATACTCTTAAAAGGTATTTTCATCAAGTGCCCACCCTGGGATCAGACACCACAGGAGGAGCAAAAGTCCAAAGTTGAAAAGAGAGATATTTACTAAGAATTTGTAGGGGAAGTTCTCTTCGATAGGAATTGTATCTGTGGCCTGATCTTTAGATGCCTATGTGACTGCAGCATTAGAAACTTCACCTGGTTTTGTGTCCATACATGTTAGCTGGGGGAGGCAGAATTGTCAGGCATGAGGAGAGATGAGGGTTGGACATGCCCAATCTAGACTCCTACATTCTCCCCTCTTGCAATGGTATGTGCTCTGTTCCAAGTATAGTGTGTTTCCAGAGGTCCAGCTGGCAGCAGGACAGTGGTATCCTAGTGGACACTGAGTAGTTTCCCCCTTACCCAAGAGTTCAGCAGTAACTCACCCATCCTGGTGGGGCATCCCATTGTATATTTCCCAGGTATGATGCACCTGGTGTTCTCAGCAGCATAGCATGTTGATCTGATCAGTAGTGAGAGTCTGGCCAATTTGTATCTTCTGCAGCTTCCATACCTTTAAAGCGCTGGGTGACTTGGCAGGGTTCCCAATCTGGCATAAGGGGCAACAGGCTCTACAGGCTGATCATTCAAATGTATTGGCGCCTGGACAGTACTTTAGTCCACTTGGCCAAGGTGCTTTTACTTGTTAGTAATTTAACTTGCTGCTTTAATAGTTCATTTTCCCTTTCTACCAACCCTGCTGCTTGTGGGTTACAGGGGAGATGGAATCTCCATTCAATGGCATGTTTTTTTCACAGTCTTAGACATCATGACCTGTGAAATGGGACCCCAACGACTGACTGTTCAATGAAGGTATCCATTCATGGTACTCGACTTCTCTAATCCCTCAATGGTGGCAGCCTGGTTTTCACGGTGACAGGGGAAAGCTTGGGTTAGACCAGAAACAATGTCCACATAAACCAAGGCATACTTAGAACCTCATTTGAAAGTAGGAGACAATATAATCAATTTGCCAATCTGCCACCAATTGGAAACTCCCATGGATGGCCCCAGATTCCTTTGGCAGATGCCTTGGGTGTTGTGTGGAACCCGGAGGACAAGTCGTTACTGCTCTACCCAAGCCCTGTATTTCAAGGGTCGTCTGACGTCCTGGGTAACACACCATCCTACCTGGGCATGACATTGGGCACTTTTCCTAATCTAAGCATCTAATCTACTTTTTCTGCTGAAGGGTTAGTAGCTAGGACTCCTATCTGAGGTAGGGTATTCACTTCTTGATTGTCAGGGGCCTTTGCTCTGTTCCACAGTCGATCACCCCAATATCTTCCCCACACTCCTCGCTTTCGCAGGGATTCCCACCCTCGATGTCCCAATCAGGCTTTGTCACAGCACCTGGACCTTAATCCCCTCAGCCTGCATCCTCTTAGCTTTGCAGAACTTCATGGTATGGTCCCAAACTGCTTCTCCTGCTCTCCCACCTTGCCTGCCAGCCCGGAAGCCTGCAGAATGCTGGATACTGCCCCTCCTCCTCTAACCCTAACTCTTCTTTCACTTTTCTAACTCAAGCTTCAGCCTACCCAATCCAGGGCCACCTTTGCCCTGTGTTTGCCTCTCTCTCATGCACAAAGAGCTGTTGATTTTTTCAGTCTCTTCCTGTTTTACTTGTTGTTAGGATGGAGTGACAGCTTTCAAGTTTCTCACCTGTGGCCTCTTCAGTCTTTTTTATTAGCATACACTATATCTGTTGCCATGTACCAAGTGGCTAAAAAAAAGCGCCATGTAAAGTGTCATGTTACACAAAAAGAATGCTTCAGGAGTTTGGGAGCAGTTGAATTTGTTGGTTCTGTCTCAAGGTCTTTCACAAGGGTTGTGGTTACAATGTGAGTCAAGGCTCGACTAGAGAAAAGTCCACCTGCAAGCATGCTCATGTGATTTTTGTCAGTCATGTAAGAAGAGAGTTGTGGGAAGAGGATGCCATGACAGGTAATGGTTCTGGGGAAAGGTGAATGCAGGGAAGTCCAGGCTGAATAAGTACAGCAGGTCTTACTAAGGAGTTTGGTCATTTTCTTCCAGTGGATAACACTTGGAGGCTTTGAAGCAGGAGGGCATGGGAAGCACTTGGTAAAAACTGTTTGGAGAAATGGAATGATAGTAGCTTCATTGCTTCATAGTGTGAGACCAAAAGGTGTTAATTAGGGGTGCCAAGGTGGCTCAGTCAGTTAAGCCTCCAGCTCTTGATTTCAGCTCAGTCCTGATCTCAGCGTTTGTGAGTTTGAGCCCCCCTGCTCAGTGTGGAATCTGCTTGGGATTCTCTCTCTTCCTCTTCCTCTGCCCCTGCCCTCACTCTCTCTCTCTCAAAAAAATAAATCAAATCTTTTTTAAAAAAGGTGTTGAATAACAGGTATAGCAAAAAGACCCCTTGGTAAATGTTTACGTCAAGAGAGACAGAAGGCTCAACAGAAATCAGCTGCCCCTCTGCACCTCTGCAAGTTTTGGGGCATTCTCTGGTGGGAATTAGCTTCTAAACTAGCTTCAGAAACTACAGCATGTGTCCCTGGGCTAGGCTAGGCTGTATACCAAGCATCCAAGCATTCCAGCCATTACACCCTTCCACCTTGGATGTTTCTGTAACTCAGGCAATAGGAAAGCTAATCTGTATCAAACACTTACCAGTGGCTTGCCTCCTTTAAGTGCTTTATGCAAATTAATACCTTTAATCCTCATAAGAGCTCCTTGATAAGTGACTATTATTACTCACATTTTACAGATATGATAACTGAGATGTGGAGTGCTTAAGTGGTTCATGGTTACAGAGATAATAAAGGCTGATGTTGAAATTCAAGCCTAAGAAGTCAAACTAAAGACTTAATCCCAACCTTCTCACGATGCTACTTTCAGGGAAATTGCATAAATACTCAAGCTTGGAATTGTGCTTATATGAATTAAATCTCTGCTGCAGACAGCTCAAGGGAGATAAGCATAAACAATGTAATCTAGAAGCTAAAATAAGCCCTGGTCTATTTTTTGCTGTTTCTAAAGGACATTTTTCCTTGAATTCCACTGATGCCAATAGGACAAGAGAAATGGATTGTCGAAGTCCCACATAAAGGCAGAGCATTATTGGTAAACATTATTGGTAATTCTTCATGTTAAGCACCCTGTTTTTTTCTTTACACCTTCAGAACCAATGAACCCCTGGATGTGTCCCATTTCCAATTCTCTGTAAGATTATTTGCCTCTTTCTCCTTAAAGTTAAACCACACTGTAACACATGTGATTAGTCCACTACTTACTGAGACATAATCTGTATGTCAAAGTAAATTAGTTATACTGACTGCTACATGGGTGTGGCTTAAAGTGGAATTGACCATTTAACTGATACTGACCATCAGGTCTCTTTTTTGTTACACATGTATTCTAGACCAATGGACTGTGAAATAGTTATCCGAATGTAAGCCTGTGTTTATTCTTCTCAAAATGGGAAATTATGTAATTCACATTATATACATATCCTCAATGTGTTAGCCTCTAAATTTTCAGCTGCTATTGTGGCTATTTCTGACCTACACCTATTTCTACTAAACGAGGGCCTTAGGTTTTAATTTTGATAATTCTCAGCTTGCTGTATGACGAATGAACTTTGTCTTTAATTGGACTTGTACAGACTATGCAACATACAAAAGAAAAACTAAATCCTTTTTTGCTTCTACTAAATTAGGTGTATGGACCCTTTCAAGCATATTATCTTATATTTACACTAGTTGTAATAAGTTTGGAAGATTAAGTGCGTTACTTCTTGAACAGAGTTGGAAAGAATTGATCTAAAAGAAATTTGTTTAGAATGTGTTACAAGCAGTGCTCTCATAGCCGCCAGGTATGTCACAAATTACATTTTTCCACACTGTTTATTTTTAAATAAGAGAATTACATACATTGCCAATCTGCTGTAATCTCACTTAATTGCATTTTAACCAAACTCTACAGAACACAATTAAGAAAGGCCTCTAAAGATGGTGTAGATACACACAATGAGCAGCCACATTTTCAAGCCCTGCATGTGCCCACCAGGGACAGAGCAGACAACACTGTCTCTGGCACTAATGGACCTCATTCTTAATGGTGACTCCTATAGCTAGAACACAGATGCCCTGAGAGTACCCAACTCACTGTAGGAATTCTTTTTGCAACATCCATGACAGGTGTTCATCCAGTCTGTTTTCCTTACTCAGAGCCTCTGCTCTTGTGTTTCTCTCCGCATAGAATAACTGTAGTCTTAGACCTTCACATGGGTAGAGCCTCGACTTTAAGTTGACTCAAATAGTACTTGCTCAAAAATTTCCCTGGTAAATCAAAGAAAACTCCAGCAGCTCCAGTTAACAATGGTATGTTATGTTATGAGTTAAGCATTCCATTGTTCAGAGCTCTAGCTGTTGAAACATCTGTATTAATTTGGGAGGGCTGCTATTGAAAAATACCATAGACTGGGTGGCTTAAACTAACGACATTGATTTTCTCACAGTTTTAGAGTCTAAAACTCTGAGACCAAGGTGTTGGCAGGTCTGGGTTCTCCTGAGGCGTCTCTGCTTGACTTACAGATGGCCACCTTCTGGCTATGCCCTCACACAGTCTTTCCTCTGTGTGTACACATCCCTGGTGTCTCTGTGTGTCCACATCTCCTCTCCTTACAAGGACACAGGTCGGATTGGATTACAGCCCACCTTAGATGCCTCATTTTAACTTAATCACCTCTTTAAAGGCCCTATCTCCAAATACAATCACCTCCTGTGGTAACCTGGGTTAAGCCTCCACCAAATGAACGTGGAGGGTCACAAATTCAACTCATAAGACCATTCTTTGCCCAAAGGATTCTTTCTGCTTTCTGGATACCCTCTTTTATGTCAATACTTGTCTTTGCAGCATTATCTCATGCCCTTCATACACAATACTTAACCGAACTTATTTGAAAATGCCTGCTCATTTACGGTAGCAGATGAGAGAAGGTGCCTCTTCAATCTCCTACTGCAGCAACCTGTCGGGGCTGGCGCGACAATGTAAGCTGAACTTGAGGGCAAGGAGATGGGAAAACAAAGACAAGACGAAGAAAAAGAGATGGGGACAGGAGGGACAGAGTGGATGATGTCCAAGCAATGCTGATTTTATTTAGGGTTATGAAGCTTTTTATAGTATACTGTGCTCAACTGAACAAGGGGCGGTGACATACAAGGAAAACTGCCTACGTGACTACTGCTGCCTACGTGACTACCACTGCCTCTAGCCTACCTGAGCTAGCATTGCTCATTGGGAGCCCGAATAGGCAGGTACCAGGAGTTTTGCTCCTTAACTCTAACCTGCCCGGCCGTGAACGTCCGAGCTAGTGAGTCCAGAAGCTACACTTCAACTGTTGACACCACTAGGTTCCGGGCTCCCCACAGCAACCACCACTGACTAAAGGCCTCACTGGGGGCTCTGAATCCTGTGCTGCACCTGTACAGAGGTGGGCATTCCCGCTGGCTACTCCCAGCCAATGACTCAATGCAGCAAGGATACTAAGGCAGGTTCTTTCCTATGAGACACACTGCCTCTTGGGCTGGAGACGCAGGCTTGAGGATTCTCATCAGTCTTAGGAAAATGTCTTCAAACTGCTCTGTGAGCTAAAACTTTCTTTCTACCCTTTCCATCAGAGGGGTGAGATCTGCACTAGGGTGGTAGCTTCCCATCCTCCTTTGGCCGCCTTCTCATTTTCCCTCACGAGCATTTCTCCCAATAATCTCTTGCACATCTAATCATCTTGACATCTTCTTGGAGGGCCTGGACAATTTGCCTCCACTGTGTAAATGATAGAGGTCTTCTCTTTTCTGAGAATGTGACTTAAATTGAGAGAGTGGATTCCAGAGTGGAAATTCTGGGAGGCCAGGGGAAATATATATATATTTTAGAGAGCCGAAATGCCATTGAAATAATTCAACACTTATAACAAGTACATGGGTTTAATTAAAGTGTTTCTCAGACTTCTAAATAAACCATTAGATATTTTAAAATATAAATTTATGTGATATGAAATTTTTATTCTGAACACAAGGATATTTTATTCCTCTTTATACTTAAAATATATACTTTTTTCCTACCAAAATTATCAACAACGAATCGATAGGGGTCTGAGGGATTAAGATCACACATTCAGGATAAAACCTTCCCATTTGAGCCTCCAGAACGTTATCCTCAAACCTAGCCCCAGTCCCACAGCCCCCCTATCCCTACCCAGTCTGAGACTAGTCAGAACTAATCTCATTAAGCCCATTACCTGTTTGTGTCAATCACCACAGGGAGTCCCAGGCTTCCAGGTTTTTGCTCACTGCACACATTTTAATCACTATATGTCTTTGCATATCTTTTATTATGTCTCTTTTTTCCATCTTCCATAACACCTAAAACCTCTCCAGTGAGCCCTCTGGAATTCATGGTCCATCATAAATAAAACTCCCTGCTCTCCTCTCTAAAAATTATCTTCCACCCACTCTCAATGAAACTTAAATCTCCTGTAAGGACATGGATTCCTCTGCAGGTACTCAGGCGGAAGAAGCTGTTTTGTCTCCCTCAGCCCTCGTCCCAATGGGCCTGAATCTGGGTAAGTGTTCTCTTCATCCTCACTGCCAATTATAGGTTGCAATCCCTCTATTGTCTGGGACGTGCATGATCCGCCCTTCCCTCCATGCCCAAGCCACCAGAAATTCTGGTGGAGGTACCTGTGAATGTGAATGAAAGCCCAGAGGGGCTTTCCCTGCCTAGAATCTGAAAAGCCACTTACCCTGTGGGTCAGGGCAATATGTCCTTGGTGTGCTTATTCAAGACATATAGTTCCATTCAATCCTCCTCCCAGTAATCATATCTCTGTATCTCTTATCTGTATTTCTTGATCCTTCTGCCTCAATGGTCTCAACTTCTGTGAGTTTAAGCAATCACTCTGTACCCTGCAGTAACAATACTAATCCTGTCTCTAGGGTGGGTGCAAAAGCAGTTAAGCACCACCCAACTTCCTCACTTCGGAATAATAAAAGACTGGGACCCTTGACAGTCAAGAGAGAAAAAAGCCATGAGACAGAGAGAGACTGAGAGCCGACTGAGAGACTGAGAGACAGAGAGAAAAAGGCAGAGGGCCTGCGAGGAAGCAGCAAGAGAGCCTTAGAGGAGAGAGCAGAAGAGCTGGCAAAGAGCAAGAGAGCCTGCAGAGAGACTCAGAGAGATATAGAGAGAGGAAGACTGAGAGAGAAAGAAGGAGGAGCAGAGCAAAGAGACAAAGCCATGAGACTGAGAGTCTGAGAGACGGAGACACAGACACAGAGAGAAAGACAGAGAGCCTGCGCAGAGAGAGGCAAAGGAAGAGAGAGCGAAGGGAAAGACAGAGAGCAAGAGATAGAGAGACAGAGAGACAGAGACAGAGAGAGAGAGAAAGAGGGAGACAGCAACAGAGAGAGAAACAGAAACAGAAGCAGAGAGCAAGAGAGACAGAACCAACTGTTTGCCTAAAGCTAGATTGATGTAACTGAAAAGCTATAAATAAAGAACCCTGAAGACACAGTTTTCAGGAGAGGAGATCCCCACACCACTCTTCGAGTCCGGTCTCATTTTATCGCCGACTCCATCACCACCTTCGGGGAACCCCGACCATTACCGTTGCTGGGGCCAGCTCCTGACACTCTATGGTCCTAAAACTCTGTAACACTGCTTATGAGGCCATTTGCTTTGGCCACATATCTCCTGTCCCTCACTACATTGGCTCCAACCACAATGGTTTCCTTAATTTTCCTCAGTTTCACTGGAAAATGCCATTCTTATGGCAGAAACAAAGAATGTCTGTTTCTTCATCTTATTTAAAATTTTTTTTTGGTCAAATGTCAAAGAAAGGTATCCTGTCCACAATATTTAAAATGGCAACCACATTCTACATTTCTTATAATCCATTGCTTCATTCCATGGCACCTGTTTTTATATGTATCCTCCATCAAGAACTTAAAACTTCAGAAACATAGATTATGTTCTTCACCGATGAATAACCAGAGTCTACTATAGAATAGATACTCAATAGAATTTGATGAATACAATAAATTGAATTTATGGAAATTATAATCTTTACTGTGAAGGATAAATTACTCTTTTAAGGAAAATCATATTGCTTTCTGTCTCATTCAACATCTTCCTGTTGTTTTTTTTCTTTCTGTTATGTGCCTGATATTCTGCTGATAATACAAACATGAATAAAGCCCGATTTCTTAACTTGACATGTACTCTTTCTAGCTATAAGACAGAAATATACACAGATTATCATAACAGAGATAAATAACTATGCATATTTAGGTTTTAATTTTTTCTGGCAACTATGTACAGGACAGATTTGAGGGGGACAAAACCAGAGACCTGGAAACCAATTACAAATATACACAATAGCCAAATGATAGACAGTGGTACTCTGTGTTAAACTTTTTATCTGAAGTGGGAAGGGGCAGACACATGGAACATATGTAATAGGCAAAATTTGGGAAAAATCATTTGGTTCTATTTAAAAAGTGAGAAAATACAAAAGACTGTGTGATAAAGAGATATTAGAGGAAGTCAGTGGAGAAAGATGAGACAGTAATATTTTATCTGATGAAATGTTGGTGTGTACATGAGACACCTAGAAGAATATATCCTGAATATTGGTCTCAGTATAAAGCTTGGTAGAGAAGTATAGGATGGAAAAATACATTTGGGTGTTCTCAATGTGTCTGTTAATAGTTTAGAAATAAATGAGTTAGTCCAGGATAATATATAAAGTCAAAATAATTGAGGCACAAAGAATCACACTGAGAACAAGAACTTAGAGCACTGGTTGAAAGTAGGATGATTTTATAGAGAGAATAAAATGTCAGAGAGATCACTCCCCCAAAAAAGCATAGTTCCTACTGTGGTATAACATAAACCAGGAGATTACAGAGTGTGAAGAAGGAAAAAGTAAGCAGAATTCCCAAAAGCAGCAGAGAAGCTCAGTAAAGTCAGAAATGACAATTTTCCTTGGATTCCATATTAGGAGACAGCCAATGACTACCAAATCAGTTTCCGTGTGCTATAGAGAAAAGCAGGCGGCATGCATGAATGGGCTTGAAACTGGTCAGTGTGGTAACCAATCTTTCATTAACTGCAGATGAAAGCGAGTCATACATGGGCCAGTAGCTGGTTGGGAGATGCCAGGGGAGTCCTAGGTACATTTAGAGGCTAACAGGAAGACGCAGAAAGGAGAATGCTGAAGATGAGACACACACACACACACACACAAACTGACGGCAGGAGAAACATTCTGGACACCATATTCAAGGGTGGAATAAAGAGCTGAATTGGAGGGGCCAAGAGAGGCCAGAGGACTCTGCTGGTCTTAGCTGTGGATGTAGATTGACTTGTAGGAAGGGGACAACCTAGCCAATGTAAACTGACACTGGTAGTCTCATTTTTTTTTTAATTTAATAAGGGAGGTAATTTTCCTGCTGATAATTGTAGGCAAGGGCTCGAGTATTAAATAAGACATATGTGAGAGCTTGGAATATTCAAAGAAGGGAATGGAGGAGAATGATAGTGTTCACAAGTCATCGGAACGAAGACAAACTTTTTTGGGAAACAACCTGCATTGTTGGGTAATATCCTCCAATAATCCTTAGACATCCATAACCGCAAATGGTAAGGCAGGTGCTGATATTGAGCTCAAGTTAGAGTTTCACTAGGAAAGTGCAAAAAAAAAAACCAAGGCATTTGAGAAACCAGAGGGGAAAGAAATAGAATTGATGATCGCTCCTGCTTTCTAGGTGTGACCAGGAGCGAAGAGAAGCCAATAGAAGTTGAAAGAAAAGGAAGAAGGTATCAAGAATCTTTACATTTCTTGTACCCAGAGTGGAAATGGTAGGTATGAAATCATGGGAGATTTGGGAGGATGGGAATTCAAGATTAGAGAGACGGTTCTTGGAGAAGACTCTTTCGGGAATATTTGTTCCAGATGATTTCACATTCAAGAAATTGTCTGATAAGAAAACGGGTAAATGTTATGAGACTTCAGAATGTCCACGAATTTGAGAGTAGGTAGGGCTTGGGAATCCAAAGAAAATATGGAACTATTATATTTTAATGTCTAGACAAGGAATCTGAGAGAGAAATAACTTGTTTGAGGGCATGTGGAAGAATCTGGATCAGAGCAAGAACCTTCTTGCAGATAGAGTAGATTATTTGTTTGTTTAACACTGCTTCTTGCTAACTAATACTGCCTTATGGCAATATCTTCTGATTATTCCCTGGAGTTTAGGAATCAAGTGCTTGAGGTAAGTGGTGGGATCTTTGTGAATAATAAGCATTAGGAAAAATAAGCAATGATAAGAAACAAAGATTTGCTTTTCTTTAGCTCATGATTTCCTTCTACATTTTTTATTAATAAAAATCCTCTCTCCCCCTGTTTGCATATACACCTTATAAAAGAGGAAAGTTGTGAAGTTGGTCAGAGATTTTGATGGAATTTATTATTGTCTTTTATTACTTTCAAATACTAGTCCAAGAGGAAATCTAATAAGTGTATTATTAAAAAAGAAAAACAACCTAATTTGCATATTGAGTTGTGTGTGTTTGTAGCATTGCTGCAAATATTTCTTCCAAATCTCCTACGTTGACTCAAAGTTATTCTACAATTCTAGAGTTGGGGTGCTGATATACTGATTACTTGCCTCCTGTAGAAAGAAAATTCTACCTTGAAGGTGGTTTAAGGAGCGATGCCATGCACAAATTTGCACACATTATTAGCTCTTTGGCAACAGGTGCCTTGTCTCTGTGGGAATATAGAAAAAGTACCACAACTCATTGAGCTGACTCCCACAATGGATTTTTAGTTAGCTTTCAAAATACAAATAAAATTGCCTTCTCCTCTCTTAAAGAAGGTAATGCATAAGCACATGCAAAATAACTGACTAATTCTACAAAGTCAACAGTCACAAGGAGCAGTTAAGCTCTCTGACTCTGACTCTCTGTAGGGAGAGAGGTACTCTTTTATATTAATAGTATGAGTAATGTAATCCACTGAGTCAGCAATCAGTTTTGGCAGATACAGTCAACTCTAACCCTGTTAGATAACTACTATACATTATTAGTTAAGTAGTTTAAGCTCCAGTGTTTGAAAGTGCAATAGATGATAAACTTATATCATGAAACTAATGATAATACCTTGTATTAAAGGTGTTAATGAAATATATTTATTTATCAGGTATTTGAGGCATATGAATTTAGAACAGTATTCGAGGTAGGTGATGCTCATTTTGATATAAGACTTAGAATTTGGGAAGTGTATTCCAGATAGAGGGAGTATGGAGATATGAAAGAGAGAAGTATGTTTGGGGAATAATACGTAATTTTTAATTAATGGAACATAGGATGTGTGTGAAGTAGGGATAGAGGCAAAGCTCAGCCTATGTTGGGGGTAGGCATGGTCATGGTCCTAAAGCAACAGTTGATTAGGTATAGGGCTAGGATAAAAGCCAATCAAGGAGAATAGAAATTAGGAATATGGGCGCCTGGGTGGCTCAGTGGGTTAAAGCCTCTGCCTTTGGCTGAGGTCATGAGCTCAGGGTCCTGGGATCGAGGCCTGCATGGGCTCTCTGCCTGGTGGGGAGCCTGCTTCCTCCTCTCTCTCTGCCTACTTGTGACCTCTGTCTCTGTCAAATAAAAATAAAATCTTAAAAAAAAGAAATTAGAAATATTATTATGCACAAAAGTTGAAGTAAAACTTATAATTCACCAATAATATTCTCTATAAATATCATGGAAACTGCTGTGGAAGTATTACCTTATACAATATGGTTAAGTTATTATCATTTTCCAATGAATGAAAATGCACAGATTTCTCTCAGGAGACATGCTTCTTGAAATGAAATTGTGTGGCTTATTCTCAATCCTTAAGCTATTTGATTATTTTTCAGTATTTTATACTATGGAATATTACCATCATTGAAAATCTTTCTGATTGGCTTACATAAAAATATACTATCTAATCATTTCTCCAGTGCCTTCTTCAAGCCTGTGCTTCTAGCTGAAACTAATATTTCTCCTGTCCTTCCAGTAAGTAAATGTGTTAACTCTCCCATAACCTCACTCTGAGCTATCATGACTGCCCCTACACAGCACATTTATCTTCACAGGAACAACCACTTCCCCTCTTGCACTTGTCAAAACCTATTTGGGTCAAGCTCAAGGAAAAAACTACTCTTTGTTTGAAGTTCTAATTAATCAGGAAGAATTAGTCTTCCCTCTTGCTCCTACAGATGGGTAAAACTCTTTAATCCATGGCTAGTATTATTACCTTCTTTCTTGAATTATCTGTCTGCCACACAAACCTCTAATACAAGATGTTAAGCTAGTGAGAGGTCAGGCCCTGACCACCGTCATGTCCCCCTAAGATATCTTTTTTATTCAGTTGGCGATTTCTGCATCCCTCCTTCCCACACATATATCAGGTGGTGAATCTCTGCTAGATATGCAATCTAATCCCAGTGCCCAGGGATAGTTCTGAACAGACCAACTTTCAGGTATAATGTATTTAATGCATTATACCCTCCATACTGGCCATGGATACGTTCGGTTTTATGCTAAGACATGAAACTCTCTACCAGTTACTCTCACAGAGCTACTCAGTTGATGGTCCTTCTATCCTTTACCCTTGACTATTCTGTTAATCTTTAAGGTAAGGAATAATATCTTCAAGTCCTTTGGTCTCCATTCAGGTCACTGATTGTGCAAGTTTGTAGACAGTACATGCTCAATAAATGTCTGTTGGATGAGTAAGTGAGTGCAGTGTGTGCATGAATCAGTGAATGAATGGTAAAGACTTGGTAGATATATGCATTGATCACCACTGTCCTGCAAAGGACACTTGACATATAGGCCACTCCTCGAGTATAAAATTTTTTCCACTGTGGAATTTTCTTTCTGATCAAGGGTATGTTATTTAAGGAATGATTTGCCAGAGTAAATCCTGCCCTCTCTGTGGGATAAACAAGAGGGGAGACTCCTTCTATAAATAAACTATGTGGTATTCAATAATGCCACTAATTACACGCATAAGCATGGCAATATAAACTTTTTAAAGCAGTAAGGGAACCTCATGATTATTCACAATTTATCCTTTACACAAAAGAGGCTCCTGAGAATAAAAAAGGTCAAGCTACTTGCATAAATTTCAAAAAAATTGCAGTAGAATTGAGACAAAAGTCATGGTTTCCTAACGTATTATCCAGTGTTCTTGTCATTATAAGTACATTTACTTTATGACATTAGGAATGAAGTGGTTGAATATTGCTTAATTTTTATACTTCCTGAATAATGATTAAATTTTTAGTATGTCATTACTATGCCATGAAATTACCAAAAATCTTTATAAGGAAATATTGTTTAAAGGGTGATTTTTTTCTTAACACATCACTCTTTTCTTGACATGAATGGGGCTCCATATGACATTTTTGCAACAAACTGATCTGCCCAACAGCTTTTTTAAAAAAGCAGTAAATGTAGAGTTAAAAATTCAGAGTAAATACTGTCTCAATTCCCAAGGCAACAACTTATAGAGAGAAAACAACAGAGGCCAGTTGAGGAGCCCCTAAGATGCCTGTTTTGTGGCCTTTGTGGAACTTTGCACTTCCTGAAATCTCTGGAGGAAGGGAAGCCATTTGTGTTAGTACCCCTGGGGTGAGACGGTCCCTGAGAGTAAGTTAGGGGACTGCTTTGGACCTTGCTCTTTGCTCTTTCTGGCCCCTGTGAGACTTCTTAGCACACTTGAAGCAATAAAGGAAGGAATCAATTCAACTTTTGTGCTTGTAGAGCAGATTCAGAGATACTCCTATGTGAAAACATTTTGGTTTCACGTTGCTAGAATTTATGGTTGTACTCAGTGCTGTTGTACTACTTTGCTGGGACTGCCATAAAAAAGTACTATGGGTGGGATAGCTTAAACCAAAGCTTGTTTCTTCAGACAGGGGAACATGGACTGGGTTGGCTGGCAGCAAGGATCAGGGGAATGTGGGACTTCAGAAAGCTCTGCCTCATGTCTACCCACAGCCGTCCACTCCCAGGCTCTCAGACCCATCCCTTCTTACCAGTGCCCTTGTCTTCTCAGAGGAAGGTAGTCAAGGCAAGGATGGTCAAGTAGGCAGCAGGGTCATTAAAACACATTAATACACAGTAGGGCTGGATGTGATGGGTTTGTGGTCTTGGCCAAAGACTGGGCTGAAAAATTTTCTGCACCCCAACAATCCCAGGACCAGAACTACCTTCTCCCGTCCTCAGAGGTCATCTGTTTTCCCACCTCAGGATAAGTGGCAGTTCCTTCTTTTAAGGAAAGAGCTTCTTATCCTCTGTTATAACCTCCACCCAGGAAAATATATTTCCCTCGAAAAAGTTGACACAGTCCTGCAAGACAAAATCACTCCTGGACAAAATCAAGAGGGAAGGGGACAACCGTAAAACCATGCCTGTCTGTGGAGAGTTTGCCTCAGGCACCACAGAATCTGGGTAAAAACTGTATATTCAGAAAAAAAATCCATCTTGTTATTCATCTTTGAGAATAAAATAAAATGATACATACAGCGCTCATGCAAGGGACAAAATCATTCTGACTTGCAATCAGAGCTACCCAAACCTGCACCTATTTAAAAATAGATGAGTCAATCTGCCCATGACTCTGGGAGCGCCGGGCAATGGCAGGATTTGTGCTTGGATTGTTCTTTCAGTAGATCCGACCAAATGGCATTAATGTGATTTGAACTCTGACGTTCCAGCCAGAGCCTAAAAAGTCTTTTGCTGCATTCCCAGTTCCCCTGCTACCTGAAAATCACCGAGTTGAAAACGCCTCTTGTTCTAATCCATTAAAGTTAACAACTTTCAGAGCCATTAGAGATAACAACTTCCTCTGTCACAGTTTCTCATAGGAACCCCCTGTGAAGTATTTATGCAAAAAGCCGATCAAAGAAAAACAAATTCAAATTTTGTGACACACTGACAGGAGAAATGAGGGGACAGTGCGGGGTCCAGGCTCCTCTGTGCATTCTGCTCTGACAGTCTAACCGTGTTGTCTTTTACTTCAGGATAGAAATCTGTACCTGAGAGCGGCGAGCCAGGCTTTAAGATGCAAACCTTTGTCCTTTGAGGTCCACGAACAACCACAATATGGGAAGAGAGCCCATCACACGGGAGGCTACAGTCCTTTGCTGGAAACTCATTCCTTCAGAGAGGTGATGTCCTTTTGGATTGCCCCCACCTAGCCTGCCTCTTGGGGGCAGGGTGCTCCCATAGCTCCTCCTTCAGAGGTTCTCAAGGTGGGGCTGTCTTTTGCTGGAATTTGGAATTTGCTTGTTCCAAGGCTTAACTGTATTATTTTTATTCTTTTTATTCACATTATTTTATTTTATTTAATCACAGCTTCTGCCTCAGAGAATGTGTCCTCCTCTCATCCTACTGCATCCGCTCCTTTCTTATGCTTGACCCAATTCTGTATCTTTCAACGAGAAACCAAAATCCATAGTACTGTGAAAAAGAGGGCCTTCCTTAGGTGTTCCTTTAAACCCACAAACATTCAACATGTTTTTCTTTATACGATTGTAGAATTTTTTTAACAATTCAGTAGGAAAATGTCATTTTTAGGGTAAAGGAGCCTATGTTTTCATTCCACTTCAGAAATAGTATCCAGGGGCACCTGGGTGGCTCAGTCGTTAAGCATCTGCTTTTGGCTCAGGTCATGATCCTGGAGTCCCGAGATAGAGCCCCACATCGGGCTCTCTGCTCTGCAGGAAGCCTGCTTTTCCCTCTGCCACTCCCTCTGCTTGGGTTCCCTCTCTAGTCGTGTTTCTGTCAGATAAATAAAGTCTTAAAAAAAAAAGTTTAAGAAACAGTATCCAATATTGGACAATAGAAACAGTATAGTTCACGGACAATGAAGTCAGAGTTGAATGAGTTCAAGTCCTAGAGAACCCAGGACTGGATAGCCCTGTGACTTTGCACTAATCGCCAATGTGTCTGTGCTCCAGCATCCCTACCTCTAGGGTGAGTGAGGATGGGGATATTACCTTCCGCACAGGTAGCGAGTGTGAAGCTCTTAGCCTGGCAAAACATAGAACATTGGCTATTTCTACTCTGATGCTTTTGGTATTAATTAACCCAGAGATTCCAAGCTAAACTGTATTCATGTTGGTGAGACTAAAGAGAGAATGCCTGTGTCCCTCAGTTGGCTCATGGAGAAGTTACAGATGTGTTAGTTAGAGCCGCAGTCCATGCAGTAATGATATGCACAACCTGTCTGAGATAGTCGGAGAGTCACTCTGGGATGGCAGAAACCAGAGTGAAGGGAAGAACAATGGCGAAAGGAAGAGACTTGAACATATGAGATTTAGGAGGGTCAGTCAAAAAAAAAGACATGTTTCTGTGTATCTGAAGAACAGGAGAAGTGAACAAGGGAACCAGATCTGGCCAGTCTTACTGAATACAAAGCAGAGCATATATAGCAGATGGGAAAAGGTGTTTCCCTGATAAAACAAACAAAAACATCAACAATGAAAATCAATCAATAATAAAAATAAATAAATAAATTAGCTTGCCTGCCAAAGCCATGCCTCCCCAAGTTCTAAAGTGGTGGCTTTGGGTGCTGGCTCAGGGAACAACACCGAACAGGTCACTGGCGATGTCCCTCTCACCTTTTCTCCCTCCAGACAAGCACACGGGCTATGCTGTTTTCATGCCTCTAACATATGAGTAACTGCGTGAATAATTTGTGTGTGTAACATTCATTTTAACAGTTTATTTTGAAATATTTTGGGCTTACTAGAGAGTTGCCATTTTTATAGATCATTCATCCAGCTTCTCCTAATCTGAGCATTTTATGTTACTACAGTGCAATTACTGAGACCAGGAAACCAATACCAATGCAATGTTATTAACTAATCTACAGGGCTGAGTTGAATTTTGCCAGTTTTCCCACAATCAGTCTAGCAAACTCCAGGAAAATCTAGCTGATTTTTTTTAAAAGATTTTATTTATTTGACAGAGAGAAACACAGCTAGAGAGGGAACACAAGCAGGGGGAGTGAGAGAGGGAGAAGCAGGCTTCCTGCCAAGCAGAGAGCCCGATGTGGGACTTGATCCCGGGTCTCCAGGATCATGACCTGAGCCGAAGGCAGTTGCTTAACCAACTGAGCCACCCACGCACCCGAATCTAGCTGATTTTTGCCTAGAATTTTTGGTGCTAGGGAGAAGAATCATGAGTCCTCTGATGTTGTGGTTTCATTTTGTCTTTAGGACTCTAACTTCGCACTATCCAATTTGAAAAAGGGGCTTCTTCCATCCTGCCTGCTTCTGGCTCTCCCAGAACCAAATTTTTGGAAGACAGCCCCTTCAAAATAGGTGCCCTTTTCGGTGCCTTCCTTTCCTTTGTTATGTTTGATGTCATTTGGTTTTTGTTTTTGGATTTGAAATGGATTTAGAATTTTCTTTTTTTAAGATTTTATTTATTTATTTGACAGAAAGAAGCATAGCTAGAGAGGGAACGCAAGCAGGAGGAGTAAGAGAGGGAGATGGAAGCCTTCCGCCAAGCAGGGAACATGATGTGGGACTCGATCCTGGGACTCTGGTGCCGATGCTTAATGACTGAGCCACCCAGGCACCCCTAGCATTTATTTCTTTTATTTTTTATTTTTTTATTTTTTATTTTTTTATTAAGTAGGCTCCATACCCAGCATGGAGCCCAATGTGGGGCTTGAACTCAGGACCTTAAGACCAAGAGAGATCAGGAGTCAGATGCTTAATTGACTGAGAAAACCAGGTGGTCTGTATTTAGTATAATTCTGTCGGTGGTTTTAGATCATCCTTGACCTCATCAGTATTTTCCCTCTTCTCTCTTCCATCATTTTTTCCCTCCATTCACCTTTATTCATGGCACAGCCTAGCAGTGAGGTAAGGATGGGGTGAGAAAGAGAGAACATGCACTGTGATTAGAGATTTTTATACACAGTTATTTAAAATCTGGATATCCTCAATCTTTTTTTTTTTTTTTTTAAGATTTTATTTATTTTGACAGAGAGAAACACAGCCAGAGAGGAAACACAAGCAGGGGGAGTGAGAGAGGGAGAAACAGGCTTTCCGCCGAGCAAGAAGCCTGATGTGGGACCCGATCCCAGGTCTCCGGGGTCATGACCTGAGCCAAAGGCAGTCGCTTAAGCAACTGAGCCACCCAGGCGCCCCTGGATATCCTCTATCTTAAGTTATGCTGAGGGCCTGGTTTTGTGTCAACAAACTGTTCTTATTGCTTTCATTATGTTCCTGTTATCCAAAAATTATCAGGTTTTTTATTTGTTTGTTTGTTTTTTGCTTTTTGTTTTATTTTTGTTTTTGTTTTTTATGGATAAAGACACAGGTGGTAGCTGGACAGTATCTTGAAGGGTCCCATGTTCTAGTCTCCTATCATTAGGGAATGTTCGCCCCCCTACAGGGGTTACATGATATGAATTTAAGGAAAGAAGATTCTGTGAAAGATAAGGCTTACAAAGAATCCTGTCACCAAAAATCTCATACCACATGGAGCCTTATTACATTTTTTCATCATGTAGGTTCAGTAATTTCAGGGTGATATTAAAAAATATGGGCAAACATAGTAAGCAGCATGTCATGGTTGAAAGTTAATTGCTAATGAAACATAGAGATTAAATTTGTGTTTGTTAAATTATAGGGAAAGAAAAAGAATCTTATTCATTATCAGAACTGCAAAGATGTAATCATTTTAACAAGTGATATTTTCTTTTGGATTTTTCATTACTTACTAAACAAATTTTCATCTGAGTATTCCTTAATGTAGAGGATGCTTAGTGTTACAGATGGAATGTTTTTACTCCCCCAAAATGCATATGTTGAAATCTTAACCCACAGCATGATGTTAAGGAGAGTGGGGCCTTTCATAGGATACAGGTCTAAGGGTGGAGCCCTCATGAATGAGATTAGTGCCCTTATAAATGAGACCCCAGAGAATTCTCTTCCCTCTTCCTCAATGAGAGGATATAAGAAGTCAGCTGCCTGCAACCCAGAGGAATGCCTCACCAGAACCCTGTCCTCATATTTCCAGCCTCCAGAAGGGTGAGAAATCAATTTCTGTTGCTTATGAGCCACCCAGTAATTTGTTACAGTGGCCTGCACGAAGACACTAAGATTGTTACACATAGTAAAATAGAGTTAAAAGTCAAAGTTTCAAGGTCTTTGTTCATGTACACCACATATCCATAATTTTTTGTCAGATTATTTTTAATGTTAACCGCAGTGACCAAGAAGATTCACGATCTCACTTTTTTTGCTAAGAGTTCAAGTAGTGGGTTACAGGAACTCATTCATAAGTGGGCAGTATACAACCCTTAAGTGTGGTTGACTTCGATCAGGAGCTCAGTTGGTGGTATGGTCGATCTGTACTTGAGCACTGTTACTTTTCAAATCATGTCTCTTACCCCATAAGGATGATAAAAGCCTACGGAACTTGAAGTCACACTGCACATGACTTCAGGGTCATAAACCGGTCATGTTGACGATACTGGACTGTCGAGCATTCTGATGCTAGCACAGAACTTAAATCCTTCACTGCCAATTATTCCATAGGACACAGGATGGAAAGGATCCCAAGGTCTTACATTAAGTCCACTCTTAAACATCTTGATCTTAACCAGCGTACAGATGTCTTCTTTGTTTCTAGCATTACCAACTTTGTCTTTTCAAATAAAAGCACTCCTATTTATGTGCTCCATATGACTTTAACTCTCCCCTTTTAAACCACAGGAAAGAGGTTCTCAGTAAATCACCACTTCTCTTTCAAGTTATGTCAATATTTAAAGAAGCAAATTTCTCTTTGCTCTTTTGACTGAAAATGGAATTACATCAATTGTTGGCCTATAAACCATTCCCTTATATATTTAGGGAGTTTTGATGTAAGAAGGAAATGAAGGTTCAGAATTTCAAAAGTTCTCTTTATGATTTAGCTTCTATCCTCTAGATCCTTGATTTTCAGTGTTTTATGCAATAATGTTTTTGGTGCTTTGCTTTAGTCTATTCATCACTGTGACTCCCTTCTTAATCCTG
Source organism: Spilogale gracilis (assembly GCA_004023965.1). Lineage (NCBI taxonomy): Eukaryota > Metazoa > Chordata > Mammalia > Carnivora > Mephitidae > Spilogale > Spilogale gracilis. The sequence continues at coordinate 174,367 of PITA01000542.1, forward strand.
GATTCACATTTTCAGTTTTCTTTTTCCGATCTTATGCCCTATTGATTCTTCAGCTTGATTCTTTTTATTGCTTTGCCAGAATCCATATCTTTGTTTTGAGATGCAGTTTTAACCAAGAGTTCCTTATGGTGTAGAAAACAGTATTGACTCTTTAATTTTTTCATTTATTATGACAACTTTATTAATCAAACATAATGTACGTCTGCTGTGATAGAAACTTAGAAGGCAGTCTTGCCTGTCCTAAAGACATTCAGTCTTGGGGAGTAGATAAAAGAACTAGAATACACTATGGAGAGTGTTAAGATTGAGCTTTGGAAAACGTGATGTGCCACTACAGAGAAGGCACAGCAAAAGGAGAAGACCCTCCATTAGCTGGGGATGGAGTCGGGAGCAATCAGAAAGCTTTACAAAGGACCTGGCTTTTGATCTGAGTCACAAAAAATTAATAGGAGTTGAATAAGCTCTTTTTCCTTGTCTACTAACTCTTTCAACAAAAGTTTTGGTTTTAAAATGCCACTTTTTATCCTTTCTTGCTTCTGTTACCATCCTGTTTCCTTTTTTCCTCATCAGGGCTCACCTTCTTGAAAAAAACAGTCCGCTCTATTTTCTTTTTTTCTTTTATTTATTTTTTTTAAACAGTTTCTTTTCTTTTCTTTCTTTCTTTCTTTTTTTTTTTTTTTTAAAGAGTTCATTTATTTGACAGAGAGAAACACAGCCAGAGAGGGAACACAAGCAGGGGGAGTGAGAGAGGGAGAAGCAGGCTTCCCGCCAAGCAGGGAGCCCGATGTGGGATGATCCTGGGTCTCCGGGATCATGACCTGAGCTGAAGGCAGTTGCTTAACCAGTTGAGCCACCCAGGTGCCCAAGTCTGCTCTATTTTCTTAACAACCAAGCACTCATCCATCACAGCTCTTCAGACTGTGCTCCAGCCATGAGCCAAGCTATCTGTCAATTCTCACAGATGATGTCCTAATCGCCAAACTCAATACCAACATTTATTTCCTATCTCATTTGACCTTTCTGTATCATTTGGGACGAGTTACCACCTCCTTCTTGAAACTGCCATCAACTTACTTTCTTGCTATCACTTTCTTTAATTTTGTTCATTTCTGGATGGTCATGGGAAAGTTTTCCTTAGGTAATTTCTCTTCCACCTTGTGCTATGTAAATAATCCCACAGAATACAGAGCTCTAGGGTTCCCTTGATTAATTAGATACTTTGTTTAATAGCAGTTAAGTGTATGATCCAGAACTATCTAGAGCTGAGGGCTGGACCTGTGTTTCTCTGGAGCAGATGCCCTGCCTGCTGGGATATCACTGTCCTGACATCAGCATATGCAGTATCTGTGGGGGGGTCTACTCTATGTTAGAGTCTAAGGACAATGGAGGTGTGTCCATGATTAGTTAACACATTATATGCAAATATAAAGTGGCATTATATTTGTTTTCCTTCTATTAATATCCTTGGCTGTCTTATTTGTTTGGCAGAGATAATTTTGGCTTATATATTTACCCTTGCTTTTATCAAATCCATTGGCTTTATGTTCTTTTCTTTTCTTTCCTTTTTTTTTTAAGATTTTTATTTATTTGACAGAGAGAGATACAGCAAGAGAGGGAATACAAGCAGGGAGAGTTGGAGAAGGCAAAGCAAGGTTTCTGTTGAGCAGGGAACCGGATGTGGGACTCGATTCTAGGTCCCTAAGATCATGACCTAAGCCGAAGGGAGATGCTTAATGACTGAGCCACCCAGGCATCCCTTTATGGTTCTTTTCTATTTGCAATATTTCCAGAAGCAACTGACTCAACTCCTATACAGTCCTCATTCATGTATTATTCACTCCTTCTGTCATTAAGAGTAATGCTGAATTGGAAAAGGATGATGATCCATCCTAATAGTACCTCATTAGACACTCCTCTCCAACTGTATGGTGAGCTATTTATTCAGTCCCCGTGACCAGCATCCTCTTACCTACAATTCGTCAATAACAACTTTAACCAGGCTGTCATTATTTACCAATTTCCCAAATTTCTTTTCTTCATTTTTCTCTTTAAAAAATAGAGCTGTATAAAACCCATTATCAATGGCTCATTGATTTTTATGTCCCTCCCTATTTGTTAGCAGGCTTTTATTTTGTCTGCCCTCTTTTTTTTTTTTTTTTTTTTTTCCCACTTTCAATATTTAAAGACTCTACTCACTAGCTCATTCTGCATGTTTTCTTCTGTCAGTCTTCCCCACTGGAAGTTTCCTTTTTCAGATTCTGTTCTTGGGTTCTTAACAGACCTTTGTTTGTTCATATGTCTTATAAGTTCCATACTAAACATTAAGCTATTGGAGAAAAAGGAAAAGACGACGCACATGCTTTTAAAGTAAGTGCTTCATGAATGGTGTCTTTTCGAGGTGATAATGAGTGAGGATCACAAACATGTTTTATAAAATTATTCCCTTATGTCGTTCAGCTTTTGGCAGCATTTAGTTTCAGAAATAGTAGTGAATTCCTAAGACAGGGAAGGGGCTGGAGGAGCTGAGAATATTTAACTGTAGGAGCCGTATTTTAAGGACTTTGCTTTGGCTTTGCATCTTGCTGTTGCAATGAAGATTGTTCTCACTGATCATCACATCCCTCAGTGCTGGAGAAAATGTTCTCTATAAAACCAACGCCATCTGCTGTGTTTCATATCTTTACAATTTTCATATTGTGTTTCATACTGTGTATTTAAATATTTTAATTACCAGTACCTTTTAGTTTTCATGCACTTAGGAATTTTTAAAGCAAAGGGCACTACTATACACTTCAAATAAAACTATAATTACAGGGACTTACATGGAAGGATATGGCAGAATTTATCTGGATTCTCCAACAAATTATTGTGTGCCTCTCACTCTGCATAGAAAAGAATAATTAAACCTTTCTTATAATACAGCAATATGAAGTGGAGAGCTGAACCTTATAGTTCTACACAGATTATATTCAGAAATTTTGTTTTTCAATTACATTTGGTTTGTGTCTCCTAAATCAGAGATACTTTTACATTTCGTTTTTGTCTTATACTCCAACCATTACATAGGTCTTATTTATTATAATTTTACCTGTTTTTTTCTATATTAAAAGGCTGAAAATAATTGTGGGTGAATGTTATTAACTGCCTTTTCCTTTGAGCATTCCCTTTAGGGTTCTCAATATTTGCTGATTCCATTTATTTTGTTATTTTTCCATGGCATGTGAGAACTTACCATCTTACATACAGCCTCATTAAGAAAGGTTTTCCTAAGAATAAATGTGAGTATATACAGGAAATTCAGAAAATAAAGTCAAATTCAGCCTGAATAATATTACTCCTGTATACCTCATCCCTACCACCTCCAATGTTGATTTTCTTTTCTTTTTTTTTTCCCATTTTAAGAATAAATTTCTTCTGGAACTATCTTCCAACTTCTTTGATTCTTACCACCTTCAAAACTTAATGAGGAGTAACTGATGCTGAAATTTCTATCCCACAGTAACAACTAGAAAACAGAACGAAATATATAAATAATTGTTTTCAGATAGTGAATAACAGAATAGGGCTATGACATAAATGGGAGGAAACAAAGTGAGTCCTCTGACTGGCCCTGGCTTGCACTGTGAATCTGCTTTCTGGGCTCTAGTACAGGGAGGGAGAACTCAAGTAGATCGCAGAAATATTGCCGCCTTGAAAAGGAAGAGATCAGACACTGAGGAGACCAAAGTGACAGATAACTGTGGAGCATAGGGGCATAGAGAATGGAGCTCTGCATGTAGGAGATCAATGAATATTTACTGGGATCACCTGGAGGCTTTGCTGAATAGTAAACTGTGCAAACACTGGTTTTAGAAGATTCTATTCAACCTGGCTCTATTCTAGAAGCAAGCTAGTTCTAGTAAACTAGTATAGAACAATAATCAGGAAGCTGTAAGAGAAACTGTTCCCAGTTCTCAAAAGTGCTTAGAGACATTGAAGTGCCAACAAAGCAATTATGGAGACACTTTGTTAAACACTGGCATTAAGTAGAGAGACTAGAGTGGACACACTTTACTGGAAAGGATAAAACAGCCATGGAATAAAGACTGCTGTAGATAAGTTCTGGGAAAGTCTAAAATGAATAAGCCTATCAACAGATAAACTCAACTGCCTGATTAAAGACAACTCTATTCTACCTCTTTAAATAAGAATGCAGAACTTAGACTCTTAATGTTCAACATCCTATAAAAATTGCTAGATAAGTGAGGAAACAGTGAAATCTTGGCATAATTTACAGAAAAATTATAAAGAGATTCAGAACTGACAAAGTAGTGGAATTAGTGGAGACAAAACTTTAAAACTGTATAAAAGATCATTGGACATGAAGATACTGATATAGAAACTATTCAAACTGAAAGAATAAAAGGCTGAAATGTATAAACAGAAATTCCGAGACAGGTCTGATGATATCAAAGGAGATGGAATGTGAGTCCCAGAAAGGAGAGTGCCCAGAAATAAAATGGAATAAACAAGGGTCATATTTTTCAAAATTTGATGAAAATTTTTAAAATTTAGATCTCAGATATTCAATAAATCACATGCATAATGTCAACATTACATTATAAGAAAAGCATGTAAGATGGAACCTATATTTGTATGGCCACCATTCTTGGCCATTTCTTAAGCTTTCTCTTCCCCTAATAGTGTTCAATAATATTTTACCAGATTCAATTTGATCTAATAACTCTAAGAGGAGGCAAACAAGGCAATCACCAAGTAATGGTAATGTAAAAATATGGTGTAAGTTCATCTACTAAATATTTGATGAATACCTATGTACCAGGAATATATGAAATATAATACATATTTTAAAAACTATTTATTAGTAATGTGATTCATATTTTAATTACATATAATTTTCAAAAGAATTAAAAGTATATGAAATATTTTGGTATTCTTTCTCTTCCTGTGTCTTTTGAAGCCACTCTCCAAAGGAGCCAGTCATAAAAATTCAGTATATATTCTTTCAAACTCTTTCTGTGATTTTACTCTCACATAAACAACATTTGCATTTATTCACATTTATACCAGATTTTATATACATCTGCATATATAAAGGAAATCATTAAATAATTGTTTTATTTTGTTTAGTTTTCCTGAGAGTTGCTTTTATTCTCCCTGCTTAAAATATGCCCTTAATACATAAATACCTAAAAGTATTTCCATGTCAGTACATAGAGTCTATCAGTACTTTCAACTTTTTTTTTTAAGCATCTCCTTTATAACCTTTAGTGTGACTATTATCAGAATGTTCCCAATTTTTCACTATTAGGTACAATACTGAAATGTATGCGCTCATGATTTGGTTACTATAATTCTCCCTCCACTGATTGCTGGGGTTTGAACAGTGTGATTGGCAGGACACACAAACTCCTCTGGAGGAAAACTCTCAGAGAACACAACACATTTCCCACAAATAGAGTCTGAGTATGGCAAATCCACATGAGATCAAGCAAGCTAGTTCTAGAGCCATCATTCACCAGAATGCAGCTAACGGTGAGTACTGCTTTCTTTGTTCTAATTTACCCAAGGAATTTGACCCAGATCATCATCTAAAGTAAGTTAGTTTCTGTATCTTCGTTCCTCTATATTTTCTATGTGGTTTTAATGTTGTACTTACAACAGTATTTCCTCCTCTTTTTCTAAGACAATTCTTTTCTTCTTTCACCTAAACTATTGTACTATTGGCGGGGGGGGGGGGGGGCTATGTCTCCTTTATCATAGTTTCCTAAACACTGAGAATAGTGCCTGTGAGCAGTGATCTTCCAGAAGGGCTGCTGAATGACTATATATTGCATACATTCATTGTTTAATTTCTTTCTGTGAAAGAGAAAGTAGTACAATTCAATGTCATTCAAAGTCATATTAATTTGGTTCATCAAAACATGAGCTATCCTATCATCAATTTTGAAAGTTGGTTTCAATTCATTGCTTTACTTTTTCACAGGAAAATTTAAAAAAAAATTTCTTAGAAAGAGAAAGTAGGAGTCATTTTGTAATTTTGTTTATGTTGGGGGATTTAGGCATTTAGATTCCTTTGATGTAGTAAGATCCTGACGTCCTGCATCCAGCTCCACTCTTTCTAAGCTGCCATCTTAGTTTTCTGAGGCTCAATTTTCTCCCCTTTAAAATAAATATAAATGTGCTTTCCTATAATGAGTATTGTGTGGATTAAATGAGATACAGCCTGAGTCATATGTCAAGTGCCATAATCTCTGACAATAAAGAGCAAAATATTAATACTAGTAATACATTAATAACAGCATATGGAGTAATGAATAATAACAATGATGAGTAAGAATAAGGATAGGCATAATAACACTTGTTGAGTGTTTAACATGTGCCAGGAACTGTTTTCGGTTCTTCACAAATGTTATCTCATTCTGTCTTCATTACAAACTTTAAGATGGGCATTGTTGTGTCCCTATTGTATAGATGAGAGAACTAGGGCTCAGAGGTAAACAAATGGACCAATTTATGTGGTTAAATAGAGAAACCAGGCTTCAAATTCAGGAATCACCTGCTGGTGATACTGGAGATGATAGGTAAAGAAATAAAGACTATCTCTATGTGAGCACTTCTAACTATTGTCCTTGAGCTCAAAGGCAAGTGACTCAGAATGATTCTAGCTTTAAGAATTATGCTAAATGTAGGGGCAACTGGGTGGCTCAGTGGGTTAAGCCTCTGCCTTTGACTCAGGTCATGATCTTAGGGTCTTGGGATCAAGCCCCACATCGCGATTTCTGCTTAGCAGGGAGCCTGCTTCCCCCTGCCCACCCATCCCCCACCTACTTGTGATCTCTGCCAAGTAAATAAATAAAATCTTAAGAAAAAGGAATTATGATAAAAATAATAATAAGTTCATAATTCTCAGAAGATATAAAGTTATTGGGTTTTTTTTTCAGATTTTATTTGACAGAGAAAAAAACACAGACAGAGAGGGAACACAAGCACGGGGAATGAGAGGGAGAAGCAGGCTTCCCGCCTAGGAGGGAGCCTGATGTGGAGCTCTATCCCATGACCTGAGCAAATGCAGCCGCTTAACCACTGAGCCACCCAGGTGCCCCAAGTTATTGATATTTTATTTCCTTCTACTAGTTGCTAAATTTTCATCCTGCTGTTAGATTAAGCTATGTCACAATGAAACATATACATTTACTTGAGTAAATTAAATGTATTAATTGAATATGTAAATTAAATGTATTAATTGACTATGTAAGACCATGTCAGTAACCTACATCCCTAGAGTACTGCTGTAAAATTTCCTTCCATCGAGTTTCTATTTTTTCCCTTGTCTTGTCCTTTATGTTTGTTATCTGGATATTGATCCAAACAAAAACACTGAATTTCTACTTACAGTATCATGCATTTGGTTAATTATTTCTCACAGTGCTTAACATAGTGTCAGATTAGCTCTAAATTTTTAAAAATTAAGGAGAAAATAAAAACAGGATTATATAATTAGTATTTTTCCTTTATATGTCTTGATCTGATAAAAAATTCATATTTCATAGATGGATATGGGAAGAACATGATAAGAAATGCATTCTTGGGACACCTGGGTGGCTCAGCCAGTTAGGTGGCTGCTTTTGGCTCAGATCATGGTCCCAGGGTCCTGGGATCGAGTCCCTCATCGGGCTCCTTGTTCAGTGGAGAGCCTGCTTCTCCCTCTGCCTGCTGCTCCTCCTGCTTGTGCTCTCTTTCTGACAAATAAATAAATAAATACAATCTTTAGAAAAAGAAAAAGAAATGTATTCTTGCATTTAAATATCATGTTTTAATCTTAAAAGAAAGGAATATAACTGTCTCCTAAAAAATATTAGAAGTTAGGTTAAGCTAATTATATTAAATAAATCAGATAAAACTTGCTCCATCCAGACCTGAGTACTGCTGAGTGTTTGTAGCCATAGCCATGAACACAGTGTTGCTACTAACATGGCTATTTTCATTATTCACTGGGAATTTCAACACTATTTGTGTGCAATGTGAAATATTCAGTAGATGGTTTTATGGGGGATTATAGTATTCAGTTTTCTATTTTTAAGTAAGCAAAGTGAGAGATTATTATTATCCTTATGGAATTAAATTCTACTTGGGAAGACAAAGTTTATATCTATGGATGGCTTGGAAAGCATTTAAAGCACCTTATAATGTATGGACATATGATTGTAGAAGAAGTAGGTATTCTGAATATGGGAAGGATATAAATTAAAGATGTGGTTCAAACTGCACATAAGGAGTAAAGTAGATATCTGTGGCATGGTCTCTTCCAAGCCATGCTTTGAAAGGGTTGATGTTATAATTAGAAGTTTAGAGAAAGATCACTTAAATTCCATTCTCCACATTCTCTAAAAATCTACCACTTCTTCTGATGTCCATGCAAGGAAGCTGCCTCTACCGCCTCCTTTGCAGGAAAAATAAGATCAAAGCTGATAAATAAAAAGATCCCTGAACTTTCTCTCAACATCCGTACAAACTTAAATGCATGCACAATGATTCTCATATTCCCATTTGAGGAAGGAACTGATGCTTCAGCTGCTTGGGGTGCTATTCCCAGACAGTCTGCAGCTGAAATCCTTTCTGGATTGGTCTCAGCTTCAGAGAGCCTCCCTGCCAAGCTTGCACCTTGACCAAGACACCAAACCCAGGGACTGATCACAGGAGGACCAAACAGACCCTGGACAATCTGAGGGACCATTCTAGCTCCAGGACTCCCTTAATGGGATGATCCAAGGCTGTCATTAAATCTACCGTATATTATTCCTTCTTTTTCTTTCTAATAATAGTTCTTTCCCCTCTTTTCCAAAGCTAGAACCTATTAGTGCCCCTTAATAAACCCTGCATACAACATTTAACATTGTCAGCCATAACTGTTGAAACAGTCTGTCCTCCTGTCTTTGAAGTCAATATATCCCCCTGATTGTCTTCAAGATCTCATCTTTACATAACTTTTTCTTTTTTCTTTCCCTTCTTCTCTCCTTCCCTCCTTTCCTCCCTTCTGTCCTTTTTTTTTTCTTTTCTTTTTTGAAAAAGAGAGAGGGAGGGAGAGTGATTCAGAGGGAGACAGAGCAATTCAGGAGGGCAAAGGAGGGAGAGAGAGAGAGAGAGAGAGAGAGAGAGAGAGAGAGAGACTCTTTTTTTTAAAAAAATTTTAAATTTATTTGACAGAGAGAAACACAGCCAGAGAGGGAACACAAGCAGCAGGAGGGAGAGGGAGAAGCAGGCTTCCTGCCAAGCAGGCAGCCCAATGTGGGGCTCGATCCCGGAACTCCAGGATCATGACCTGAGCTGAAGGCAGAGGCTTAACCACTGAGTCACCCAGGCGCCCTGAGAGAGAGAGAGAGAGAGAGAGAGAGAGAGAGAGACTCTTAATAGGTTTCATGCCCAGCACAGCGTCCAATGTGGGGCTTGATCTCACCACCCTGAGATTATCAAAAGTCGGATGCTTAACTGACTGCAACACCCAGGTTTTCCTTCCTTTTCCTAACTCTTAATTGTTCTATCTTAGGATTCACCCTAGATCCTCATGTACACATGATCTCCCTAGACACAAATAAAAAAATCTCTTTCATTTCCATGGTTTCAATTATCATCTATATGTTTATAAGTTACAAAACTACACCTCAAGCCAACATTTTTCTCTTGTAATCAACATCCAGAAATGGAACTCCTTATTGGCTTTATAACTGGAATACCCACCATGGTCTACAATTCTCGTTTATGCTGCCAACATTCAGTGATTCGGTGAATCACTAAGTGTTGTTGCATCTATTTCAAAAACACTTTTGTATTCCAACATCTTTCTTCTTTTTTTTTTTTTTCTTTTTTTTTGGGTTGGGGGTTGTTGAGGATCTTCATCGTTATTAACTCTAGCTCAGGCTATCAGTATTTAACTTTCTGTATTCTCTTCATTTCCATTTATCTCTACACCTTCCCATTGATTTAGAGCTGGGGCCAGAAAACGTTTTTTGTAAAGGACAAGACAGTAACTATTTTAGGTTTTGTGACTCACACAGTCACTGTTCTAACTTCTCAGTTCTGCCACGGTAGCATGAAAACATTCACAGGCAAAATGAAAATGAATGGTAATATGTGTATCTCAATAAAATGTTTAAAGGAGTAAAATAAGGTAAAGGCCAAATTTCCTTTATAGCCTGAAATTCTCTTCTTCCCAAAAGTTTTCCCTAACTTCTACTTTTTCTTTAGATTTCAACTTAGATACTACCTGCCTCTGTTTCTTTGCATGTGTTTCCAAAACTTTATTTTTCCTATTACATTTTATTTCAATCATGTATTTAATTGCCTGCTACCCCCTTAACTTACAAAGTGCAATAGAGCAGCAACCAAACCTATCTTGATAATCTTTGTATCCCTAGGATTGGAACAGTGTTTGGCCCACGGTAGGCACTAATAAGTATCTGGATGAATGAAAGCATACTCAGAGGTATGGATTTGGGAATAAGCTAGATGTATTTAGGGGAAACCAGAATTGCCTAAAGGCAAGACAGGCTACGGGTGTGGGTAGTGATTTGATGTAAGATATGATTATACTTTCCTAGAAGATGCATAGAATCAGTAAATTATTTTGAAAACATTCTAAGGTTTGAAATAGCCTTAGGAATTATATATTGCTGCAGTGAAGTGGACTCAGATTTTATTTTGCTTCCACATGATTCAAAGGTATAATGCACTTCCATCAATACAGCACACATAATGAATTTTGAGTGTAGGTGGGAGGGGTTTGGGTGAGCATGAAGGAAATTGGTCCCAGGACCTGAATGCCTGCCCAATTTGGAGTCAATCTAATTGTCCTTTCTCATGAATATTTTCTCAAAGCCAAATGCCTCATTTCAATTACTTTCACAGGCCTGTGGATCTTTTCATTTGCTATTTCTTCTGCCTTAAGCAACTCTCTGTTCTTTATTTGGCTTCTTCCTTCCCAGTCTTTAAGTTTCAGAGGGGATTCTTCCGGGTTAACGGTTAACTAACTACATATATACCAAACATCCTGCCCCTGTAGTCCCTTTTCCCCTCTATCAGATTCTTTTTTAGAACCAATCACCAGTTATTGGAAATTGGCTATGTTATTGGAAATGCACTGTGCCCCAGATTCTCTGTGAGGAGAATATAATGATGGTACTTACCGCACTGGTTTATGTGAGAATTGCAGAGTCTTGAAATTTTTCTGGAAAATAATATAGGTTGGCTATGTCAATAAACATGATTAATTTAAATATTAATTATAGGGTTATTCATGGTGATTGTATTACTAATTACTAATTAACAAATATTAAGTATTGTTTATTAATGATCTTCCTCACTAGATTGTATAATCAATTAGAAAAGGGCCATATGTGATTTTGTTCTAAATTATGTATCCAGTGTCTATGACTGTGACTGGCGCTGCAGTTACTGTTGGATGAATGAGACAGTCCTGGTAGCCTTCTCTCAACTGCCCCCAGTGAAACTCCTTGAGCTAACCAGTGTCCGGGGCCAGACCACGAAGTAGAGGCCTACAGAGGGCTATACCTTGCTCAGGTCACCTAATCAGCAGGTATGAAGTAGAGAATTAAGCTGGAGAAATTTATTTTGTCCATGCCTACTTATATCAGGTTTTATTTCACCAATTGCTAAATATTTATAAGGTGTTTGAGGCCACTCAAGACTTCCCATTTCCTTACCAGTTTCCATTGATAAAGCAGTTGTGTATAGAAAATTTTCATTTCAAATACTGTCTCACTCCAAAGTTTGTTCTTATGTCCGAGTTCATGAGTACAAGGGGGTATCAGATAAGCCAGTTATTTGTTTTTACCAGAGGTTGATTATCAGGAGTTCCCTCTGGTGTACGTGTTTGTGTATCTACGAAATTTCATGAATAGAAACTTCAGTACTTAAAATTGAAAGTGAGGAAGAAACCAATGTCAGCCAGTCAGGCAAAGTGGGAGCTGCATCATTCACATAAAATGAATAAAAGCATTTCTAGTACTAGAGGATGAATATTCCAAACTACATAGCTTACACTTGAATGATAAATATAAATTTAAAATATTTGACTGATGTTAAAACAGGTACTTAATTCCTAAGAAGACTATTTTGAAACTATTGCATAGATACCAGAGGAAAAGTAGCTTATCTATTTTGGAAAAGAAGACTGTTACATTTACTTTCAAGTATACTGGTAAACAAACATTCAAGGTTACAATTTACAATGTATTTTTGCGGTAACAATATTTCCCATTAAGCACAACACAATAAATCTTTTTAAGGCTTTTTTGGATGTATTTTTCTCTGAGCTGTATTTAGCCTTGAACAAGGCATCCTGATGAAAAAATTTCCTAGAAACCAATGTTGAAAAACAAGAACTTATGAAATCCCATTTTATCTACAAAGAGACAGCAATGAAAAGAAAAAAAAAAAACAACTTATTATAACAAAATGGAAAATTGTAACTCCTTTGCTACTAAAAATTCCTTTTATTGTATTAACACATTGTCAGAACATATAAACCTATTTTGTATAACAATCAATTCTAAAACAATTACAGAGTTTGCAACACAGCTCTGGGAAAGATCTTTGAGTTGTCCTGGCTGAAAAGAATTCTCTGAAAACAATAGAACTATAATTTTGAAGGAAAGGGCTTAGGAATTGTTTTCCTAGGGAAAAATATTTAAAAATTAAATACTTTTTACTCAAAAATAAAAAAACACTGATACACATAAAAATAGAAATCATCTTTAATATTTGGTATCTATGGGCCATTTTTGTGTGCATTTGGGTCTATAATCCTTTGTTGTTTTTATTCTGTGGTGTTTTGTTTTGTCTTTGTTTTTGTTTTCATCTGAAAGGGATGCCACTAACTCTAAAGGGGTACTATTTTGAGCAAGTTTGAGTGTTTTTCTTTCCTTCCTTATCACAGAGCTATGGTGAAAGTTCTCCTCATAGAGAAACTCTTTTGCCAATAGGGTACTTAAAAAAGTATAGTAGCAATAACTGAAAGACAGGTAAAACCACTTGTTTCTCAGTTCTACACATAATTTGTAATGTGTAAAAAGGTTACCATGAATATCTCTAGAGGAACATAGAAGTGAATGAGGTTAAATTTGCATATCTAGATAAACCAGGGATTAGGAATAGAAGTGTGTTCCCTAGGACTAAAAGCCCTGTTGGGTGGCATCAGTAGAACCAAGTGAAAAAAAAGCAGAGGGAATGAGCTACCTACTAGAATAGAGGGCAGCACTCAGGCCAGATGACCTCCCTAAGGTGACCCAGACACTTAAACTCTTATGGAAATTCAGATTAATCCTGGGGAGAAAAGGAGGTGAAGAAACTTGAAATGACAATAATAATCACAAAGAGACTGAGATTGCATTGAGATTGTGGGGGGGAGTGCTCAGTTTCCAAGGATTAGAAAGTTTAACTTTTTAGTCAACAGTTAACAGAGGGGTCCTGACCAGATTTTGGTGTACTTATGGCTAAAGAAACGTCATCGCATGTCCATGATGCATATTTTAACCTGTTACATATACCTTCATAAATGTAACACTGTTTCTGAAATGCTAATTTTTTATTTTAAAATTAATTTGCTAATTTATTATTATTATTATTATATTTTAGTAATCTCTACCCTCAATGTGGCATGAGAACTCATGACCACAAGATCAGGAGTAGCATGTTCTACCAACTGAGCTAGTCAGGTGCCCCTCAAATGTCAATGTATTTTAAACACTTTTCCATAGCAGTATCTCTACCAAATAAATTAAATGTAATGCCCATATAATTTTTCATTGTATAAGTTTATTGTAATATATTTAAGACATTCTTTATTTTTGGATTTGCCTTGTTTTTCATACCTTTATATAAGCGTGCATAAATTATTTTCATCATTTACTCTAAATTAAAAGTCTCTTTAATTGCTAGATCACAGGATAGCTATCTTTTAAGTTTTTTATGTGGAATATGAAATGTTCCTCTAGAAATATTGTACCAATACACATGGCTGACCAGTATCCATAATGGATCTTTTCACTGTATCTGGGGAATGATGAATAGGAAAATATTTAGAAATTTGATAAACATCTAATATCATCTCAGGTTTTTAAAGTCACTTTTATTACAAGGGCATCTAAATGTTTGTCTTTAGGTAATTGGTTATTTATTTTTCATTTGCTTATTTTTCAAATTACATTTATCTGATTGTTTTTATATACACTATTAATCATGATTCTGCCTATACTATATTAAACCATTTCCAGTTGATCTCTTGCTTTATTTATTTATTTATTTATTTAAAGATTTTATTTATTTATTTCACAGAGAGATCAGAAGCAGGCAGAGAGGCAGGCAGAGAGAGAAGAGGAAGCAGGCTCCCCACTGAGCAGAGAGCCTGACGCGGGCCTCGATCTCAGGACCCTGAGATCATGACCTGAGCCAAAGGCAGAGGCTTTAACCCACTGAGCCACCCAGGTGCCCTCTTGCTTTATTTTTAATCAACCTTTTAGAATAACTTTGGTTTCTCATAACATTAGGTAATGTACATAGTAAACAGTGTTCCTGTATACCCTCTAATTGTCCCTAATGTTAACATCTTACGTAACTATGGTACATTTGAAAAAACTAAGAATTTCACTCTGGCACAATATATTAACTAAACCATAGACTTCATTTAGACTTCAACAGTTTTCCCACTAATGCCCTTTTTCTGTTTCAGAATCTAATCCTGAATACCCCATTTCATTTGTTATCCTGACTTTTTAGTCCACTTCAGCCTGTGATAATTTCTCTGTCTTGCTTTTCATGACTGAAACTTTTGAAGACTATTAGTCAGGTATTTTGTAGATAGGTCTTCAATTTGTGCCTCCCTGTTGTTTTCTCATGATTACACTTAGAAGAACACCACAAAGGTGAGCTGTACTTCTAACATGATTAGTCTTATATGCCATCTTGCCTGGGCTGAATTTCCCAGTTTTTAAATCAAACACTAATTTAAGAGTTGTTGTGAAGGTATTTTGTACATCTGATTAATATTTACAATCAACTGACATTAAGGAGATTATTCTAAAAAAGTGTGCGTGGATGTCATCCAACCATTTGAAAGCTTTAAGAGCAAAGACAGATTTCCTAGAAAAGAAGGAATCCTGCCTTAAGAGTATAGAATCAAATCTTGCCTGAATTTCCATTGCCCTACAAGTTTTAGATTACCTGTCCCAACAATCACCTGACCAATTCCTTTAAAAAAAAAATCTATATCTTTATATCATCACATCTATCTATTATCTACTGTCCATGTATCTACATTCCAACCCATCTATCAATGACTGTTACTATTTTCTAGAGATTGATGCATTCTTCCCCATTTATTTATTCATTTAATCTTTTATTTATATCAATATTGATGAATATAGGCTTATTTTGTATTTTGGATTGTAATACAATATTATCATTTATTTTATTGCTCAACGTTTTTCATGTGTGGCCAATGGGAATTATTATTATTATTTTTAAAGATTTTATTTATTTGACAGAGAGAAACACAACCAGAGAGGGAACACAAGCAAGGGGAGTGAGAGAGGGAGAAGCAGGCCTCCTGCCGAGCAGGGAGCCCGATGTGGGGCTCGATGTGGGGCTCAATCCTGGGTCTCCGGGATCATGACCCTAGCCGAAGGCAGTCGCTTAACCAACTGAGCCACCCAGGCGCCCCAATTGGGAATTATTTTAATTGGTTCCTATGTCCTTTTTACACACACCAGCTTTGCTTTATTTCTTTGAACTTCCTTTATAGCACTTCAAGATCTCCCAAATAATCTTGTCATATTTTCCAAGCTCCAAGAACCAGTCATTTTTCCAAAGAACCTTGGTTACACTCACTGGGGTACTGTCTTTGGAAACCAAGAGCTGAGTTCTTGGTGTGCTCACTGCTACTGATGTGTCATTGTCCGTAGGCCCTGTCAGTGGGCAGAGCTAAGAAATCTGTGTGTGTACACAAAGGTATGCATATGCACACACCTGAAGTGTGTCCAGTGCTAATCCAGTACCACAGGACATTCCAGACTTCCTCTCTTACTTATTTTTAACTTTTTTATTTGACGGTGAAGAAACTGCTTACCATTAACTATAATTTATTTACCTGCTGCTTTAACTGTGGAATACATGTAAAGTAGTTTCAGGCTCAGTATCCCATACTCATGGGAAATCAATTGAATAACTACAGTATAATCTTTATACGTGGTTCTTTTTGTCTGCAGCCTTAGAAATATTCAGTAGAAACACTGTTTACAGGGCGCCTGGGTGGCTCAGTGGGTTAAAGCCTCTGCCTTCCACTCAGGTCATAATCTCAGGGGCCTGTGATTGAGGCCCGCATCAGGCTCTCTGCTCAATGGGGAGCCTGCTTCCTCCTCTCTCTCTGCCTGCCTCTTTGCCTACTTGTGATCTCTCTGTCAAATACATAAATAAAATCTTAAAAAAAAAAAAAGAAAGAAACACTGTTTACAAGCTACTCAGGTCAGTTCCTTTTTACCTTCACTTTCTTCAATGAAGTCATACTATATATTTGTAATACATTCAGATTTATATGTCACCTTCTGTACTTCAGATTAGGATCCCTTGACATTATAGTTGATATTTTAAATTTTGCATACCATGCATTTCACTCTCTATGGGTTTTGACAAATACCAATACTGTATGCAACATTACAGTTTCATACAGAACAATTCCATAACCTTAAAATTCTCCCAAGTAGTCTCTTTTTCATTAACCAATTTCTTCTGCACCAAGCCCTCTGATGGTTTAAAAAAATCTGTTAATCTGCAGTTTCTTCTACTCAATGTAGGGACAGTGCTCTTTGTAATTTAGCACATCATTAAATTGATTCTAGAAGTCTGGAATTGTTGATAAAGGCTCCAAGGAATTCAGTGGAAAATATTTTTTAAAAATTCTACAAGATCAAAAATGGTAGAAAGTAAAAAAAATTCTACAAGATCAACTGGATATCATCTACTTTTTAAAATTGACCATTAAGTCATACTGTTCTCAAATATCAAAATGGATTACAGATCTAAAGGTTTAATCAGAAATCATAAAATTCTTAGAACAAATTTATTAAAAATTTGGGGTAGGCAATGTTTTTCAGACAGAATACAAATAATGGAAACTATAATATATATCTTAAGAATGAGGTACAGAATCACATATCTATATCTGTATCTGTAAATCTGACTTCCTGAAAATGAAGTCTTTTCTTCCTGAAAGACACTATTATGAAAATAAAAAGGCAATAATTAGATTGGGAGAAAAAGTACTAATAAGACATTTATCAGACAAAGAAACTGTATGCAGAATATATAAAGATCTCTTACAATTTAATATTAAGACCATAAACCCTGATTTTAAAATACTGATAAAACCTGGGCTCCTGGGTTGCTTAATTGGTTAAGCATCTGACTGATGCTTTCGCCCCAGGTCATGATCTCATGGGTTCTGAGATTTATCACCCCCCCCCCCCCCCACACACACACACATCCCATCCCCCTGCCCTCAGCAGGTGATTTTGCTTGGTAGTCTCTCCCTCTGCCCTTCCCCACACTGGTGTGTGCCTGCACTCTCTTTTTCTCTAAATAGATAAATCTTTAAGAAAAACATTGATGAAACCTCAGACACTTCACAAAATATGCAAATGTTCAATAGACACATGAAAAAAATGCACAGTATTATTATTTATGAGAGAAACTCCCAAATTAAAATCTCAATGACATAGCACCACAAACCAATTTCAGTTACTAAAATTAACTTGAAAAATTCTTACCATGAGTTTTGTTCTCAAGGATTGGACCAACTTGAACTCTCATATACTACTGGTAGAAATATTCAAGTGGTACATCCATGTTGGAAAATATCTCATGCCTCAAAGTGAAGCACACACATACTGAATCTCTTGGTACTTACTCAAGAGAAATAAAAAAAAAAGTGTATAAAGATGTTTACACCGAAGTTATACCACCTTCATTTCCAGTAGTCCAAAACTGGAAACCAGGCGTTCATCCTCAGATGAATCAATAAACTATGGTACACTTAAAAGTAAATGCAAAAAGGCAGGGGTTAAGGGGGATTGTGCATGGTAAACTATTAGTAAATACAGATGCATCTCAAAATGGTTATTCCGATTGAAAGAAGCCAGGAAGCAGGGAGGGGAAGGACTGTAGTCCATAGTAACTGATTCCATTTGCAGATAATTCCTGGAAATGAAAACTAATCTGTAGTGCCAGAAAGCCTATCTGTGATTGCCTGGGGATCTATTAGTGGAAGTGATACAAAGGAATGCAAAGACATTTTTGAGGGTGACAGAAATGTTTTCTGTCATGAATGTGGTGATAGCTTTATATAGTATGCACATACATTCCAAAAACTTTAACACTACAAATATACTTTATTAAAACTGTTTTTAAGACTATACCAAGTCAGGCAAGAGGCAGGTGCTGAGTGGATTAGGGGGGCAGGGCGACGACTCAGATCCCAGCATTCCCTTTGGGCTGCCACCAAGATGGCGGCGCCCATGTCATGGCTTTTCCTCGGCAGGCTGGTGATTTGGCACCTCCATGCCATCAGAAGTCTTGCCCTTCGGGCTGCGTGACACCACTCAGGCGCTCACGGTCACTGGAGGCGCAGGAAACTTGAGAGTTCAAGGAGTTCTTACCTGAGGAGGAAATGCAGAAGATAGAGCTCTCAGAGCTATTCCAAATGGTGGAGCAGGCCACCTACAGCGGCTTCCCCCCCATGCCAGGCACCACCGGGTCTGTTTCACTTCCAGCGAGACTGCCATAAAGAGTTTGCCCTGCTGGGAAGGGCCACGGTGCTCCTG
Source organism: Spilogale gracilis (assembly GCA_004023965.1). Classification (NCBI taxonomy): domain Eukaryota; kingdom Metazoa; phylum Chordata; class Mammalia; order Carnivora; family Mephitidae; genus Spilogale; species Spilogale gracilis. Next base: position 193,257 of record PITA01000542.1, read on the forward strand.
GGACCTGGAGCTGCGAACCAAGGAGCGTGAGATGCGAGCCCGCACACCTGGAGTCCTCAAGGGCTAAAAACCCAGGTGGCGGCTAATGACCCACCGCTCTTCACACAGGGGCGGACTTGGGGCTCCCTCGTGCTGCTGGACAATCATGGCCTGGGACCAGAAGCAGCAGCTGGTGGACTTCTGCCGGCAGTGGGCAGCCACTTCAGCAGGGCATACTTGCTGCGCGGACTGTGCCTCCAGATTGGCTCGAGAGCCCCAAGAGCATGGCTTGGCCTTCTTACATCCGGGGCTCCGGACTCTTTACGTCTGCTACTTGATCTGGATGTCAGGTCCCGCATGGTGGATCTGATTAGCTGAGCGACATCGTACGAGTTCATCTCCATGTTGACTGGAAGGAGGTATTTCGAACTGGAGCAAATCTGGTGAACCATGCTGGCAGTGCTGTGCGACTGCTTAGACCTACGACATTTCCATTGCAAGATGATTCCTTGGAAGGGCCCCCAGAGCGCCTCACTTTTCTGCCCCTTCCAGAGATTGAGCACATAATGCAGCTGCAGGTCAAGAGAGAGGAAAGCAAGTGGGGTTCTTAGAAAGGACTTGCTGCAAGAGTAACAGAACTGGTGCAGGGACAGGAAGGACTGGATTCAGCTAAAAGGTGTAGAAGCCCTTTGCCTTTGTAGCATGGATGCAGTGGAGCTCATGTGTGATCAAGAGTTAAAAGGGCTGTGTAAAGATTTATTTTCTTTATTAGTTCTTGACCCTGGAACAAGCATCCTGGATACAGGCTGCAAAGCAAATGCCATTCCAGGTTATTGAATGATAATGCAGGGGGAGTCAGTATAAATCACAGACAAGTAATAAATCCTGAGAACTTTTTATTTGTTGGACAACATATTCTTAAGAATGACTTTCATTAATTAAAATAGGAAAAAGGAAATGCTACACTACAAAATGGATTCAGCTGTGATAAAAAAAATCCTCTGATTGTTCAAACAAAGTTATCCGTCATTCATTCTTAAGATACACGAAGTTTGGCTCCAGAATGGAACACCGTCCCTTGCCGGCATCAGAGCAACTGGAAATGGGCATGCTCTAAGCTTACAGTGTGAGTAATTTCATTATTTATGTAGCTTGTTTAATAAGTAAGGTGTTTGTATCATGAGGGGATATTTTATTTTCTGATCTGCAACCACAGAAAACCATGATTTCCTGGATTAATCTCTTAAAAATAGTACTCCATGAAAAAACTAAATGCTGCCTTTTGTATCCTACCTTTCTTGCTGTCATTTTTGGAGATGAGGAAGAACAATGAAAAAGAGGTAGTTTGAGGAATTATGGACACTTTTATATCAGATACGGCACATAGCCCACTGATCTCACTAGTGTCCTGCTGTTCTAAAAGCAGCAGCGCCTCTAGTATCTGCATTACATTAGAAATATGAAATCTGGGGGTGCTGAGTATATCAGTTGGTTGAAGTGTCTGCTTTCAGCTCAGGTCATGATCCCTGGGAGTCCTGATATGGAGCCTCAGGTTGGGCTCCCTGTTCAGCGAGGAGTCTGCTTGTCCCACTGGCCCCCACCCCATGCTTTCTCCCTGAAATAAATAAATAAAATCTTTTAAATAATAGAAATATGAAATCTGGTGTTGGAAACATGTAAATCTCTAATTTTTGTGTTGTTTAGGAAGTGAAGATAGTTCTCCTTCAAAAGAGGAAAAGTATTAGGTAAAGCCAAGTTAACATTAGAAATTATAGTAGACAATGTATCTTTTCAAAAAAAAACAGTCAATACTTGAATTTTCAGAAAGTTTATAATTCAGTTTTCTAGTCATTTGCTTATGTTCTACTGTAATTAAATTTATTACAGCCTTAAAAGAAAGTAGTAAATGGACACTACTGAACTGCAAAATCCATCTGATGAAATGCAGCAGCAACTCGGATATAAGGAGTTAAAGAATCCAAGAAATGAAAGCAACTATAGATAGGCTATTCAAAGTAAAGCATGTAAAAAAAAACAAAAAAGATAATAGTTTCAACTGTGGGAGAGTATCAAGCTAGGTAATGTGTATGTCATTGAACTAGATTAGAACTAATAATGTTGCCGGCCTAGAGTGCTTTACTATTACATCTAATTTCTCGCTCAATATGCAGCTTCAGGGCTTAACTACTCCCAGTGATTTTTTGACCCCTCCCATTGATATCAATGCTTACTCATTCTTTTGCATTTCTTAATTTTACAGTATTATACTTTTATTTTTGTACCTATAAGAATTCACTGAATGTTTTATTTACATTTGTCTGTCTCTGCCACTATAAAACCGAGATGGGGTGATGCCTTATTTGTATCTATTTATCTAGTATCTAGTACTGTGATGACACATGGTTATTTTTTGATGATTATTCATCAAGTGAGAGAAAGAATAGTAAATAAAGAAATTTGAAGAGATAAAAGACAAGGAAGAAAAGTACCTAAAACTCATTACTATGAAACCTAAATAGATATGAAAAACTATTCCATGAAAGAGAAACAGGGCAAATTATTACACTTGATAAATAATTGATAAATAAATGCATAATTGTAAATAATTCCAATTGCCTTAAAATTGATGTAGGGTAGCATGGAAAACAGACAGCATTTTGAGCTGATAGAGAGCGTGGCTTGTGAATCAAAACAAATGAGTTGCTTCGTGTTTGTGCAACACATGTCTTTATTGACGTTCCTCTCCTTTTTCCTGTCTGATAAGACAGTAAATTGGTTAGCATAGGTCTTTCATTTAGTCTGTTAACTTTAATCTATTTGGGGGTTAAAGTGTTTCTTCTCATTTTGAAATAATTTAAAAGCAATTGTATCTAGCATGCAACAAGATAGCTATCTCACACTGGTTCTTTGCTGACTGCGGAGGATGTAGTAGTTCTCTCCCAAGGGGTCTTCTCTGGGACGTGGAAGCCTCATGTATGTGAACTGATCTTCTGAGGGTTTCCTTTTTTGGTGAGGGACATGGCTTAGATGACTTTTCTTGACTTGGGGAATTTCTCTATCACATGTTTATAAAAAATTTAATTACAAATGTGAGACCAGAATTTTTTTGTAAGCTCCCATCTCTTTATTTTACTTATTGCTTCGTGAGTCAGGTAAATCCCTACCTTACACTTTGGTCGTACATGGGTATCATGCATGCGCTATAAAATTAAGAACAGAGAGGACATAAAAAGGCCCACTGGTATGGATGCTATGTATCAGGTGGAGTGTACTACATGCCATTTTATGTCTTTCCATTTCTAGGACTATATGACCCTCAGGAATCAGCAGGATCTCAATGAAACAACAGGCAAGGTCATCAAATAATAATGCTGATGGAACAATCAAATATTTAGAGAGTACTAGTATCTAGCATAGAGTGGCTGGGATTCTTAATTTTTTTTTTTTAATTTTAGCAAAATGTATGCCTATAACACTTTTTTCTCAGCATGATTGTGGCATACATGCTTACTCTCCAGAGTTTCCATGGAGACTTGGCACTATGGTTTGTTTTTGCTTTGATCCCCTACTTGCATTTTTCCTTTTAGTAATTTTAGTTCTCCCAGTCTTCAAAAGTATAATTCTTGGATTTGGAGCGGTTGTCTCCTTTCTTGTCGTTATCTATTTGTCCAAGTACTTTGAATCTATCTGTCATCTTGTTTATTACATGGACATTGCATGAAAGAATATATTTTATTAAATATTAAAGAATTCTGGGTATTTATGCTCTGTAATTTAGAATTGTTAAAATCTAAACGCTGGGATGATGTATCGAATCCTCTAATTTTATGTATTGGGGAACTGAGTGGTAGAGAACTGAAACGACGTGTGTTAACCAGGTTGCAGAAGTCCCAGGAGTTACTAATTTCCTTGTCAGGTCTCTTCTGCCATGTCAGATATCTGGTTTGTTCCTGTCGGCCTTTTGGATTGGAAAAGACACTGTCTCTGTTTCCCCATTCATAGAACTGTTCAAATGAAATAGATAGCTTCCTGGCGGTGGATGAACTCAGGCGTCTCGGCGGCTGAGAAATTTGCTTTTGCAAACTGTGAATCACTATGCAGCAGCTGCTTGCTGGGAGAACACCTGGCTCTGTGTCTGGTGTCTGTGCTTTGGCACCTTCTCACCACCTCCGGTTGTAGTTACAGCAACAGTTTTTGAATTTTAGAGGACACCAAGGTTCTGTTCAGTGACTTATTTTTCTCTTGGGGAGAAGTCCCTATTTGGAATCCCTGCATTTTTACAACACGTAAGAACCCATTTTTAGGTTCTCTTTTGTCAAGTTGTGACTGGATTCTCAAACATTACTTACTCTTTCCTGTGATAAGTTGGTCACTATGGGAAGACATATGGGATTCATTTTTATCTCATATTGGAAGTATATCCTCGCAACAGGCAACTCTTAAATCTCACAACCGCAAGTTTCCAAACAACCTCACTATGACATGTGCTATTTTGCTGTTGGACACTGTGCATTATCATCATAATCATTGATGCTGTAAAGACAAACACATTAAGTGTAATATAGACCAAATAGAGCACAAAGGTTCTGCCTTCTGGGAATGTGAATTTTAATGGATGCTATTATTTAACTGAGAATGTATTATGCCAGAAGGTATTCCAACTTATTGTGAAATAGATTGGTGAAAAAGCTATTTTTCATAACAAATTAAGGAAAATTGATCAAGCAGAGGGACTGAGCAAATTTCATTAGAAGGTGTAGTGTATCTCATATAGAGTTTAGTTTATGGGTTCCTTTCATGTATCCTTAAAGCAGAGATTCATCAAATGTTACCATTTCTCTAAATGAGATGACAAATGTAAAAATTTCCTTTATTCATCATTTCTTGCTCTAAACTTATCCCTCTTCATTATTTTCGATAGCACAGTGGTAGATACTCAATAAAATAACTCATATATACGTTTAGAGGATTTTGAAGCCAGATTGGGGTTGAATATGTTATATTTGATGGTACTTGTTTAATGAATGGGTTCCCCAGTCCTGTCCCGCCAATCAGCTCTCTTCTAATGGAATCCTCAAGGGTACTGAATAAAAGGGATAAGAACAAGTGAGAGTCAGCATGTCATTTTATTGCCGGATGGGTAGATACCAAATTCTAGTGAGCAGCTTAAGGCCCATGCTTTATGCTGGTGGCCTTCAGGGGCCATTATTTCCTTTAAGGGTAAGTCTCAATTTTGAGAAAGTACAGTCCTCTGGTTGCCGGCATAATCTTGGAACCTGAAGGAATTGCCAGCGTATGTAAGTGTTCAATGGGGAAAAATGTAACCAAAAATATCTGTCTGAGGTAGGTTTGGGCCAGCTTATCTATTTCCTGTAGGAGAGGACAGGAAAGAGAGCATGGCTTTTTATGTTAAGTCCTTCTTGGGTTTTCTCATTATATGAAGGTAAACAGTACGTGGTCGTATCTTAGAAAGAGGCCAGTAAATTCAGATGGTTTCTACAAATGGGTGTATATGCCCTCAAATACTATTCTGTGGTCTGAAATAATAGATTAATGCTTTATTCATCTTGAGAGAATGGAGGAATGGGGAGCCACAGAGGCAGGCAAGATCTCTTTCTGGAATGGAGAACCTCCCTGTCCTCCTGCAGAAACAAACACTGAGTACCAGATCAGACTGGCATTCAAAGGAAATATTCTTATTCCTCCTGTAGAATCACAGAAATATGGTCAAGTCTTGGCATTTTGCATAATGTACTACTCTCATTAATGGGAGATAATTTCTGGAAATTTTTTAATTGCACAAATACGTGAGTGTTTGTATTCCTAATGAATTTTGTAAGGATTATCAGTTTCCTATTCTCTCTTTTGCAGTTTACTTTCATTTCTTTCCATTCTCTGTTACTTTCCTATGTCACTAACAAACTTAAATATCTGGAAGAAGCCAAAATAGACCTCAAGTCAACAATAAAAACTCTCATGAAAATAGAATTTGCTTCTATTACACTCATAGATGAGACTCTCAGATCTTTACATATACTGTCTTATCTCAGTTTGCAAAGAATTCTAACAATCAAGATTATACAGGATCTCAGACTGTTGGGAATTAGAAAGAACAAATTGAGAAGGGGTGACTTATGTGCTGTTTATTGCGAATAACAAGAAATAGCTTATAGTCAGAAGATAAACCTAGAAAAAGGAAATATAAGAATCTTATAAGGCATAGGATCCAAGTCAGTTCCTGTAGTAATAAACCAAGTTATAGGACAATTGACTGCACATTATTGGGGAGAGTTTGATATATTCAATATTGTCTATTTATATTATATATAAGGATATTAAATAAAAAATAATTACTTCATTTTATTCTTCTTATTACATACAAAAATAAATCACCTGTATGTAGAACCATATACAAACTTTAAAAAATAAAAATTATTGATATATTACATATCTGTTTCATGATGTAAGTTTTAGTTATTTTTAGCAAGTGTAGAGAATTTATTTTATCATCCTAGATATACGAGAAGTTGCATGTAAGAATAGAAAAGGGGGGGCTTCAGAGGAATAGTAATTAAAACAAGGCCTGAAGTCTAATGAGCCTGTGTTTAATCCCTTCCTTTGGTATTTGACTCTCCTGCATTCCAGTTTCTTCCCCTAATACCATCACTGTAAGGATTTAATGTTTATTCCCATCATTTAGACTTATTTTGATCATTAAATGATAATTAGAAGAGCCTATTTGGGCTGTCTATTGAGTAATATAGAATGGAGGAATAATAGATAATGGGTATAGTTTACTCAATTTATCTCTAACATAGACGTTGAGAGTTAAGCACTTAGAACCAATCTCCCCAAAATAAACTTACTTATTTGAGTGAGTAAATGGGAATAAATACAGGACATAGAGAAACCATTTGCTCTCTAGTGTCTTCAACTCTTGAACCCATAATAGGTATCATAATATCATGGCCACAGCACTGTCCTTCAAGATGGAGGTGGCCGGTGATAGATGCCAATTGCATGACTCCATTTGGAAAAATGGCTTAAAAAAATACTTATTTCCCAAAGTTAGTCACTTATCTTAGGAGAGTTGGATTGAACCACAAAGCACCATCCAAGCAGAGAGTATGTGTGCCAAGGCATCCCCATATTATGGCCAAATTCTTTTCTCTCTGTGCTTTTCCACTAAGTGAGAAGTAAAAATCGGGCTACTTTCACCCAAGGTTGTGACATCATATGTGATACCTCTAAGGCTGGGTCACTGAAACCAAAGCATTATTTTCTCTGTTCAACTGCTTTGCTTAATGTAATGGTACTTGCAATACCAGTAATTACATTATTGTTATCAGTAGTTTCTCACCAGGGTTGTCAATGCTCATTTTTTGTTTTTGTTTTTTTAATTCAAAAGTTCTTGCCTTTTGTAAACTCTCTGGCACTTGTTCTATTTTTCAAATATATTGAAGTGTGAAAATGTCACAATATTCCAAATATGCCATAGTTCAAATGTAAATATTAGACCTTTTTGTTTGAATATTAATTGCATACTGTTGTCCTAGGTTTTGTTTTTAAGATTATTTATTTTAGAGAGAGAGTGTGCATGTGAAATGGGGAGAGACAGAAGGTGAGGGGGAAAGGGTTTAAAGCAATCTCCACACTGAGTGCCGAGCTCAAGGGAACTCGATCTCATGATCCTGAGATCTTTTTTGTTTTTTAAATATTTTATTTATTTATTTATTTGATAGAGAGAGAGATCACAAGTAGGCAGAGGGGCAGACAGAGAGAGAAGAGGAAGCAGGTGCGGGCCTCGATCCCAGGACCCTGGGATCATGACCTGAGCCGAAGGCAGAGGCTTTAACCCACTGAGCCACCCAGGTGCCCTAATGATCCTGAGATCTTGACCTGAGCTGAAATCAGCTGAAATGAACTGACTGAGCCACCCAGGTACCACAAGACCCAGTTTTTTTTTTTTTTTAATGGAATCATTGGTTCAGAGAATTTCAGTCTTAAAATACTGGATATATTTACAGAACAGTTAATACACCCAAATAACTGTCAGTTTGTGCGTTTAACTTTTCATCAAACACTGTTGTCAAAGTGAACAATTTTTCATCTAGAATTAAGATGTTTGATTGTTTAACACCTTTACCTCAATAATGGGGCAAGGAAAGATGATAAATTCAATCATGCCGTGTCCTGGTTGCTCAAAGTAAAAAAGGTAATTGAGTCACCTAAGGATACTTGTGTGAAAGCAAGGGAAAACAGGCTCTAGGATGAACATGTTTCAGAAAAAGTCTGGCTTCACAGGAGTGTCAAAGTGCACTCCAGGATTAGTGCAGTTGAGATATTAAGCATAAGTTTACACTGGCACTGCAGGTGGGGTTGGAACCTTATGCTTCTTAAATCCTATAGGGACATAACAGTAAAGGAAGGGCACTTTTGAACTTCAAGAACAAGAGATTCTCAGTATTACTCCTTTCTCTAAAGACTCACCTTTACACATCTGAAATCCAGAATTATTGCTTCTTGACATTTTGGCAAATACAGTCCCATTTCAGTGCTTTTTTTGGTATATATCATTTATATTTTAAAATTTGATATTTTTAGGAATAGGTAAATACATTATAATTTTTACTATTTTTTAAAAATTGTTAAATATTTTCAAAATTCTTAAAAACTATAATTCTGCTATGTTTGGGTATTTAATTTGTTTCCACTGGTTTGCTATTATAAACACGAGCATCTCTGTGCACCCATTTGTGTACGTAGTATTGCTAGAATTAGAATTAATGGATCAAAGAATATTAATCTAGGTTTTTTTTTTTTTAGCACATATTGGACTTTTTCTCGGGATAGTTTGTATCTATTTATGCTTTGCTGGACAGAAATGCTTTACCACACGCTTAACTTTACTGGGTATTATTAACATTTTTTCTTAGAGTTTGAGAAAAATCTTGGGATTTGCTTTCTAAATTAAGCAAGATATACAAGACATCATTCTTTTATAAAATAATATAAGACCATATAGAAGCTAGCTTTCTGCTTCTTGTATGGATTTCTGTTCTACCACCAGTGAAGAATGGTAGAAAAATCACAGTCCTTCTAGGCCCGTGCCAACACAGAAGACTCACTATAAGATAGTATCTACCAAAGATTAAAAGGGGAGTCACAAGAAACACTTTCCTCCTTACATGTGAAATGAGAAAGACTTTTCATGGAAATATTTTGTTACATCATTAAGTAGCTATTGATAAGGTTCCAAATGATTAACAGCTTTATTGTATCATTCAGATCATAATGGTACATCATTAAAAAAAGTTAATCTTTGGTCTAAAATAATCATTACAGGGGTGCCTGGGTGGCTCAGTTGGTTAAGCGACTGCCTTCGGCTCAGGTCATCATCCGGGAGACCCAGGATCAAGCCCCACATTGGGCTTCCTGCTCGCCAGGAAGGCTGCTCTCCCTCTTCCACTCCCCCTGCTTGTGTTCCCTCTCTACCTGTGTTTCTGTCAAGTAAATAAATAAAATCTTTTTAAAAAATAAAGTAAAAAATAAAATAATCATTATTTGTAGTGAACAAAGGTATCAACTTTCTGAATATTATTTTAAAAACTTCTGGATGAATCAACATTAGATAAACAGGACATTTGAAGTACTGTGCCTTTTAAAGTTTGTTTTATGGTTTTGTGTGTGTGTGTGTGTGTGTGTGTGTGTGTGTGTGTGTTGATGCAGGAAACCTGGTATTTCACCTAGCACTTTAATCTTACTATGTGTAACCACCTGACTGAACTTAATGTTTGCTATCATTTCAGACAGGACCAATCCTGTCCCAAAACAACTTTGAAATACGAATTTGCGGGTCTAGTGTGTGGAAGCTGAGTTAAATAAATCTGATAATGCCATTCCAAATGATGAAAATTGATTAAGATATGTAACTTAGTAAACAGAGTCTGCAGTTGGTACGGGGGTGTCTTACAAATTAGTTCAACGGAGTGGTCTTACTTTATTTTGGGAACATAAATGAGGAATCAATTAGTTGCATGGGGGGATACTGTGCATTTATTCTCCTTGCAGACTTACTTTCTCTAAACTCTTGAGTTACTTACCTTTTTTTGTTCTTTGCTTTTCAGTGTTTGTTGCCTTAAAATATTATATACTTAGGTGGACAAATGTATACAAATGTAAGACTAAATGGTTGACAGTACAACAAACAGCCAGGTAACCATCATCAAAGTAAAAAACAGACTTGAAAGAGCCTTCACACATTCAAAACCCTCCTAGTACTCCTTGCTAGACAGTTATCATTCCCTTTCTAGATTTTTATGGTTTTTTTAAATTTTCATGATTTTTTAAAAAGATAGTCTTTATTTTTTAGAGTATTTTTAGGTTCACAAGAAAATCGAGCCAAGGCACAGAGTCTTCCCGTATATCTTCTGATTCCACTCATGCAGTCATTCCCATTATCAAGAACGCCCACCAAAGTGATACATTTGTTACAATTGATCAACCTACATTGACACATCGTTATTACTGCAAATCCATAGCTTATATTAGGGTTTGCTGTTTGTGTTTTATACCTTATGGGTTTGGAAAATGTATGATGACATGTATCATTCACCATTATAGTTTTATGTAGAATAGTTTCCTTGTCCTAAAAATCCTCTGTGCTCTACCTGTTCATCTCTCCCATCCTCTTAAACTCTAGAAAGTACTGATCTTTTTACTATATCCACACTTCAACCTTTTCCAGAAAGTCATATTGTTGGAATCATATAATATGTAGCCTTTTCAGATTGGTTCTTTCACTTAGTGGTATGTATTGAAGTTGTGCCTGTCCTTTCATGGCTTGATAGCTCATTTTAGTACATAACATTCCATTGTCTGGATGTACTTCAGTTTTTTTGTCCATTCATCTATGCGAAGTCATCGTGCTTTCTTCAAATTATGGAAATTATGAATAAAGTTGCTATAAACATTAGTATGGAGGTATTTATGTAGATATAAGTTTTCAACTCCTCTCACCACAGAGCATGATTTCCATATCATATAGTGTATATTTAGTTTTATAAGACACTGCTGAATTATCTTCCCGAGTGTCTGTAACCATCTTGCATTACCAATGACAATAAAAGAGAATCTCTGTTGCTCTGCATCCTTTCCAGCATTTGGTGTCATCTATGGTTAGTGTTCTGGATTTTGGCCATTCTAATAGATGTGGTGTGATGTTTCATTGTTGCACTAATTTACAATTCATTAATGATAGGATGTGGACCATTTATTCCTATGCTTAATTGCCATCTGTATATCTTCTTTGGTGAAGTGTCTATTAAGGTTTGGGGCCCATTTTCCTAATCGAGTTGTTCATTGTCTTATTTTTGAGTTTTAGGAGTTCTTATACGTTAAAAGTTCTTATATGTTAAGAGTTCTTATATTATTTAAGAGTTCTGATAACAGTCCTTTATGAGATTATTTTGCAAATATTTTCTCAATTCTATGGTTGTATTTTCATTTCCTTGACAGTATCTTTTAGAAGTCAGAAATATTTAGAAACCCACCCTTTGCCTGGGTGGCTCAGTTGGTTAAGTGACTGCCTTCATCTCAGGTCATGATCCTGGAGTCCCGGGATCGAGCCTCTCATCAGGCTCCCTGCTCTGTGGGTGGCCTGCTTCTCCCTCTCTCACTTCCCCTGCTTGTGTTCCCTCTTTAGCTGTATTTCTCTCTGTCAAATAAATAAATATAATCTTTAAAAAAAGTTTCATTTTAATAAAGTCAACTTTATTAAATTTTATTTATAAAGTCAATTAATTTAGTAAAGTCAAGCTTATTAATTATTTCTTTTATGGATTATGCCTTTGGTGTTTCTCTACAAAGGCATTGCTATACCCAAGAATATTTGGATTTTCTCCTGTGTTATCTTCTTGGAGTTCTGTAGACTTGCTTTTTACTTTTAAGTTTGTAATCCATTTTGGCTTAATTTGTGTGAGGGGTGTAAGTTCTGTGTCTAGATTCATTTTTTTTTGCATATTCTACAGAGCACCATTTGTTTAAAAGACAATTTTTCTCCAGTGTATTTTATTTTCTTCCTTTTTCAAAGATCAAAGGAAATTTTTTGGTGGGGCGGGGGGCTTCTGTTTCTGGGTTTTATATTATCTTCCATTGATTGTCTGTTCTTTCATCAGTAGCAAATTGTCTTGATTTTTGTAGCTTTATGGGAAGTCTTGATTCAGATAGTGCCAGTCCTCTAACTTTTTTCTTTTCCTTCAATATTGTGTTCACTATTCTGGGTCTTTTGCTTCTTCATATAAACTTTAGAATCTATTAATTCTATAAAATCACATGTTGGGGTTTTGATTGGGATTGGATTGAAGCAGTAGTTCAAGTTAGGAAGAAATAACATCTTGACAATATTGAGACCTCTTATTCAAGAATATGGGATATTTTCCCTTTATTAGGTCTTTGATTTTGTTCATCCAAGTTTTATAGTTTTCCTCATGTGGATATTGTACATGTTTTGTTAGATATACACCGAAGTATTCTGGTTTGGGATTGCTAATGTAAATGGTATTATATTTTCAATTTCAAATTTCATTTGTTCATTGCTAGTAAATAGTAATTAGATTGACTTTTATATTTTAGTCTTGTATCTTGTAATCTTTATAATTACTTATTAGTTCCAAGAATTATTTATGTTGATTCTTTTGAATTTTTTGCATAAACAACCATATCATCTACAAACAAAAGTTTCTTATTTCTTCCTTTCCAGCCAGTATATATATTTTTTATTTCCTTTTGTTATTGTAATAGCTAGGTCTTCTACTACAGTTTTAAAAAGGAGTGGTTTGAAGGGACATCCTTGCTTTGTTCTGGATCTTAGTGATAAAGCTTCTAGTTTCTGACCATTGAGTATGATGTTAGCTGTAGGTTTTGTAGGTGTTCTTTATTAGTTTGAGGAAGTTCACCTCTATTGCTCCTTTATTGAGAGTTTTTATTATAAATGGGTGTTGGATTTTTGTCAGATGCCTTTTCTGTATCTATTGATATGGCTGTGATTTTTCTTTTTTAACCTGTTGTTGTGATAGATTACATTAGTTGATTTTCAAGTGTTAACCAGTCTTACATACCTGAATAAATCCCAATTGGGATTTAATTTAATATAATTTAATATAATTCATGGTTTTCATTATTGCATTCAACTTTATAATTTTTTTAAAGAATTTTTACATCTGTGGTCACTGGAAATACTGATCTGTGGCTTTCTTTTATTGTATTGTCTTTATCTGATTTTGTATTAGAGTAGTACTGCCCTAATAGAGTAAATTAGGAAGCATTCTCACTGCTTCTGTCTCCCGAAAAAGACTGGAGAGAATTGATAAAATGTATTCCTTAAATGTTTGGTGGAATTCACTGGTGAACCCATTTGGACTTGGTGTTTTCTGTTTTGGGAGGTTAGTGATTATTTTATCAATTTCTTTAGTAGATAGAGGGCTATTCATATTGTCTATTTCTTATGTGAGTTTTAGCAGATCTTGTCTTTCAAGGAATTGGACCACTTCATCTTGATTATCAAATTTGTGTCTACAGAATTTTTCATAGTTTTCCTTTATTATCCTTTTAATGTCCTTGGGATTTGTATTTATTTCCCCTTCATTTCTGGTATTTTGTAGTTTGTGTCTTCTCCTTTTTTTTCTTAGCCTGACATTAGATTTATCAATATTATCCATGTTTTCAAAGAAATAACTTTGGTTTTACTGACTTCTCTAGTCGTCTGTTTTTCAATTTCATTGTATTCTGCAATAATTCTTATTGTTCTTTCTCTGCTTATTTTGAAATTTATTCTGTCTTCTCTCTCTTTGTTTTTCTTTTCAAGTTTTCTAAGGTGGAAGCTTAGATTGTTGATTTTAGATCTTTCTTTTTTTTAGTATATGCATTCAATGATATAAATTTCCCCTCTAAGCACTACTTTCAGTATATCCCACAACTTTTGTCAAGTTGTGTTTTCATTTTCATTTAGTTGAAAATAGCATTTTTAATTTCTCTTAAGGCTTCTTCTTGCCCCATGTATTATTTTTATAAGTGTGTTGTTTAGTCTTCCAAGTGTTTTTGAATGTTAAGCTATCTTTCTGTTATTGATTTCTAGTTTAATTCCAACTGGAAACACATTTTATGATTTTTATCTTCTTCAACTTGTTAAGGTATGTGTTATGGCCCAGTAAGTGGCTATCTTGGTGAATATGTGTACAAGTTGCATTCCCACCAGCACTGTATGAAAGTGTTGATCCATATTCTTATCAATTGTGGGTTTTAGTTTTAATTTATTCTGGTGTGTTCTTAAAGGAATGTTACTGTGGCCTTAATTTGTATGGTTGTCTTAGGCTGAGTTTCTTCTTGAAAGCAGAGCCTAAGAAAAGAAGTTATATGCAGGATGCCATCCAAAGAAGCAGGAAGGAACTTTGGGGACTGACTGAAAAATGAAAACCCAATATAAATGTGTGTTAGAAAGGTCACCACCGTGGGCAGCTAGGGTTTGTTCCTTTCTGGGACCTAATGAAGAATGCACAGAATGTTATTCAGAATCCTCTGCTCAAGGATCACCTAGGAGAATAATTTTTTATTGACTATAGCCCTCCTTTGTGGAGGATTACTTAAGCTTCCTTGCACTTCCACACTTGCCCACTAGGCTTTTACTGGTGTTCTTAACTTTGAAGAAGCCATGAAGCAGGCGGAAATACATCAGACAATCTTAAGGCAAGATGCTGTCTGAGCAAGACTGAAAAATGTAGCTGAAATTAGAGATAAAACAGAAGGGATATTGGGAGGTGCACAGTGGCTTCTAAGGCAAGTTCAGTGATAACTAATGGAGCAAAGCGTGTTTTGTGCTTATTGACCATTTGGACTTGTCTTTTAGAAAGTGATACTTGAGGCCTCTTGAATATTATTTTATGATATAATCTCTATGTGTTTTACTTTTCATTTGTAGAAATGTTTCAAATATAGCATTTACAGTTACTTTACCACTTACATGTGCTGTAAATATTATTTCATCCTTTCACCTTGCCTTTCTACTTTACTAACTATGGGTTTGCTGAACTGAAGATTTTCTTCTAATGTACTCGAATTTTTCAAGCTTTGTATTTGTAATTAGTATTTTCATGCCTTACTTACGGAATCTTTTCCTATAAAAAGTTAATAGAAATATTTTATATTATTATTAGGAGGCTTTTGCTTGGGGCACCTGGGTGGCTCAGTGGGTTAAGCATCTAACTCCTGATTTAGCTCAGGTCATGATCTCAGGGTCCTGAGAACCGGCCACCCCACTTAGGGCTCTGTGCTCAGCTCAGAGTCTGCTTGTCCCTCTCCCTCTGCTCCTCCCTCTCCCATCACCCCGTTCTCATTCTCTCTGCCTGTCTCTCTCTCACAAATAAATAAATAAATAAATAAGATCTTTAAAAAAGGAAGGATTTTGCTTGTCTTTCATGGAGAGCTCTGTAATCTGTTTATTGATTTTTATATATGATGCATTATGTTATATGTTAATGTATTATATATATAATATATATAATTATTATATATAACATATATAATAAGTGTTTGTTTTGTTCCCAGTCTCATCCTTTCTCTTTCTACAGGGATCTCTTGTACATCTCACCCCCATATAAATGGTAACCTTGCAATTAGTGATTTTCTTTTCTTTTTTAAAAATATGTTATTTATTTATTTGAGATAGAGAGAGCACATGAGCTGGGAGGAGAGGGAGAAGCAGGCTCCCCACTGAGCAGTGAGCCTGATGCAGGGCTCGATCCTGGGACTCCAGGCTCATAACCTGAGCCTAAGGCAGATGCTTAACCAACTGAGCCACCCAGGCACCCCAATTAATGATCTTCTTACAAGACCCAGGTTTTTTGGCCAAAATTGTTTGGATCAGTTATGGAGCCTTGTTCTAAATTACCCATTCTTTCTCTAGCAGTGGATGTTCCAAAATGAGAAGATTGGGATCTACCACTATGTTTAAGAAACAATGAAGAGAGACTTGAGATGGAGAGAAAAGGGGTTGGGATGGGGAGAGAAAACACTGAGAACATTCTATTCCTTAGTTTCTCATATTTTCAAGGTAAGAATCCTGCTTTTCTTCAGATTTTATTCCTCAATTTGTAAGTTAGTGAGTCTCTCTTTTGTCTAAGCTGGAGTTGGGTGTCTCCTGCAAGAGCAAGAGCCTCTTTCTCTCTTTCTGTAGACTAGATTACTAGAAGTACTAGAAACAAACACATTGTTCATAACACATTCATATTTTATATTTCTACTTTATTGCCAGTTACCTTCCAGAATGGGTTTAAATAATCGAATTTCAATCAATTATTATGAGTAACTTGTTTCTTTACACAATTTTCTGCCACACACATTATTAGCTTTTTCTCTTTTACTTTTTCTAAATCTATTAGGCTCCCTAATTTCCATGATTGTTCCAACATTAGCTGTTGGTTCAATAAAGGGAAGAAGGAACAGATGAGTCTTGTAGGAAAAGAGAAACAAGTGCCTAAAATCCACAAACAACAAGATTAGGGAAGATTTTTTTAATTTTTGTCCCAGAATTGTTTTAATTTTCTTCTCTAATTTCAACACTGGTCTTTGACAATCTTGGGCCCAAAAATAAATGGAAAAGAATGATGAGAACAGGCTAGAGATTGACCATTACAGATGTGTCAGTATTCAGTGCCCTCTGAAGCGTAACTAGACAATCATAAGAGCTGTTATATTCCATTATGTTACCAAGACACAGCTACTTTTTGGAAATAATACTTGCATTTTGAAATTAAATGATTTTTATTATCTCAAATACATATTTTATATTGTTTTTTTTTCTCACATAGATATTTAAAAATACATAGCTCTTATCTCACATCTGGTATATCTCCTCTGTTCAAAACTATAATTTGGGGAGGACCTGAAATATGATTTACATGTCTAATTTTAGTAAACAAACAGAATATAGAAGACTGAGCTGGCCTCATGATAACCTCTAATAACAAAAACATCTTCACAATAACAGGCATTAACTGAGTGCCTACATGTTGAAGTGGGACACACATTTTACATTTGATAATTATATTGCCTTCCACAATGGCAGTAGGAAGTATTATTATCAATTTATTCTTTCTTTACAAAGTACTTTTTTTAAGCACTGTAGACAAACTCCATAAAGATAAGTATTAACTTTTTCAACTGTTCTACTGACAGCTTTCCATAAATTAACCTGGCATCATTATAAGGAATCAGAGGAAGTTACACTCTTGTTTGAAGATGGAAGAATGGAGATATAAGCTCCCATATGAAGTTTGAGGATGACCACTGTGTTATAACCCTGGAAATGTCATAGGAAGTAGGAAGCCTAAAAGCAAAATTTTTTAGGGTAGAGAAAGGGTCTGGGCAAGTGTCTTAGTCATTGTAGAAGAGAGACATCTGATAAGTGAGGTAGAAAAGAAAAATTATTTTTCACTGTGATATGAAATAGGTGGTATAAGTCTAAATTGAGGACCATAGGTTTTCTAATTAGTTGTGTTTTTGCATAAGTTGAATTTCTCTGTTCCTACATTGATTCATCTTTAAAATCAAGATAACAATATATTGATTTAACTAATGGGAAAACACATAAAATATATAAATATAACTTAGTCATTGATAAATACAAGCAATGTAGAACCAATAAAATAATATCAGTGGTTAATTAGAAGATATTTCCTAGTTTGGTATTCTGGAGCTATGGATAATTAAGAATTTCTGACAAGCAGATCATCTGAACAAAGGATTCAGTGGCTATTAATTGAATTATGTCTATGTGTTTGTTACTTGCTTTTGTTTGCTTGCATCAATTGAAGTTCACAATAATAGATACATTAAAACTGCTTACTGCCCTATGTCTGCTGGTTAAAGGATTAATTAAGTCAGGTTGAATGCAATTCAATTAATGCTTTTTATCTGGCTGTTGTTTGTTTGCTTCTAGATATTTTTGCTGGTGCCTATAATGATATCAGCCACAGGTTTTAGGTATGGTGATAGCAGTCAGAACGCCTGGGCCTGACAAGTTCATTTCTGTGGATTAATGATATCTTACTGAGGCACACACTTAGGGGTATGGCAAAAAATGAGTGATGCAAAAACCATACCAAAACAAAACAAAACACAAAAAACAAAATGATGCACCTGTCAGCATCCAACAAATAGTACTGATTTCACCTGACTTATGATGGGGTTATGTTCTGAAAAATTCGTCATAAGTTGAAAATATTTCACACTTTTGTAAAGTCAAAGAATCATTAAATCAGGGCCATCTGTATTCCATAGGTAGCTTGCCTTTGTTTTGTAAATATGAGTAAGGGCACAAAAATTTGAGAGTTTGTCTCTCATATCTTTTAGTTTTCAGGATGGTTTGTTAAGGAATAGGAGAAGTTCTGCACAGTGTCTATAGGCTCTGCAAAATTCTGGAATGAGGTGTGTACATGTATGGATGGGGACAGTTTCCCAGCTTTTTATCATTTATCAAGAATGAAACAATTACTGTATACATTTTCGTCCCACTTGAAATATTGAGTCAGTTATCAGTAGGAGGAAGAAAACCCAGTAATGACTTGGTCTTTTTATTTCTTTAGAATGAATCTTTGGGTAGGCACAATAAATTGTTTCACAGCATAATTCATTGAGGGCTCTTGAGCTTCAGTTTGTATTATATATTCATAGCTTTTTGTGGCAGCCATAGGCCATGAGTCTTAGGCCTGACATGATGAGTCTACAGGGAGAAGGCTGCAGTTTGTGTTACAGATACCCTTAAGAGAGTTCCCAGCTGTGTACTCTGCTTTTAAAATGGATGCAAAATTAAACTTACCATAATGACTTCTGTTGAAGTCAGTGAGAATTAGTCTTCAGCTATACAGGTGCTATAAGATAAAATGACTTATGTAAGCACTCATAAGAGATTTCTGCAATTGAGAATTGAGAAAATGAGCACACAAGTTTATGTCTACTGCATCTTTTTTAATCCTTGGGAAATAAATATATAAACTTCTGGAAAAAAAAAAAAGAAACCCCTGTTTGAAGCCAGGCTAAATGATGGGAATGAATGCTATTCTAAAATTCTTAAATTCTAAAAAGAAGTCTTCCAAAGAGATCAGATGTGAAAGATAGATTTAGAGAAATCTAACTTAGGGAGAATCTTTACAAAAGATCTATTGTTAGGTTTAGGGAAAGAAAACTCCATTGTTCTACCCAAGGGTAAGACTGGTTGATGTTTCTGCATGGAATGTATCTGTAGATATGGCTTTAAAGGGCTCTCTGTGTTAGAAGGTATGCATCTGTATCAGGTTTGAAAGTGGCATTATTCTTGTCAAAATCTTGGTCATGATATAGTAGGCAATTTTCCAATGTTAGAGTGATGATAGGAATGATCCTAAAGAGTATTCTTCTGAAGAATTTTAGTGGCATAAGGAATAGGGAAGCAAAAGCACTATCTGAAGTTAACTTGATCTTTACTTCAGAAGCCTAGAAAGTACACCAAGACTATGGAAACATCAGTTTATGGAAGACGAGTGCTTCATTGAAGAACCACGTTCAATGTAAGTGTTTTTAGAATTCTAAACCTAAGGTGCCACATTGCTCTTAAGTTATCTGGGATTATGAAGCCACTATGACACCATAGCCATATAAAGTAACAGTTTCTCTATTATTTGTTAGCTCACACAGCTCTTCCCCTGGGCTGCAGATGCAATGAACTATCAAAATTTAGCAGAAATACGTGGATATTTGGAGCTAGGACTCAGCAATCTTCCTAAACACAGGGATTCTCCAAGATTCTCCAAGATTCTGGGAAACATGAAAGAAACTTAGAAAACTAGAGCACTACTAAAATCCAAATAAACAATAGAGTTCCTGATCTCATCTTAGAGAGGTTTCTGATCAGGAATTCCTAACTTAATCATAAACTATGTAGCTGTGTCTATTTCCTGGGCAGACATATGTGGAACATAAGAAGAACTGATGGTGTTTGGAGCTCAGCAAAGCTTGTTTTTATGAGAAGCCAGTCAGAGTGAACTGGCCCTAGTTTGGATTTACTTGCTCTTCCAGATGTTCTTTACTTGCCCTTCCAGACTCTACATGCCACTTTATTCTTGGTTGCTTGCCCTGCTTCTTGGATGAGAGGCCCAGCAATGCCTTGGGCAATTGCAGGGTCATGAAGTTTCACCCCACTATTATTACCTTATCTCCTATCATGATCTGTGACTCAGACTTCCTGATGAAAATGTCAAGATTTTGGAAACTACAGCAGTTCCGGATTCCAAATCCCAATGTAATAGGACACACAGAACCTCTGAATATCTCAGGTAAGGCCCACAGAGTTGGGAAAATATACAGTCTGCACTGGGGCTCATTTTCTTGGGGAAATCTGGACTGATGTAAGAGAAGTGATATAAAGGAATTAGAAGAGAAGGCTTTTTACTTTTCCTTCCTATTTATGCATTGTTGTAAGATATAACAGTTTTACATGGTCTCCTAAAGGTATCCTGAAAAGCAAAAAGTTATATTTTTCTGAGATAATGTGGCCAGTTTGACTATGTACAACATTATATTTATGCATCCCCTCTTTTTATCCCCTACTGTCCTTTCTCCTTCATTCTTGTTTCTTTCAATTGAACTCTACTCTCAATGAAGCATTACCATGTGAGTTTGGCCTCAAGTTCTGTTTCCTAGATTAGGTCTAAAGTAGAACTTAACCAAAGAAAGGCAATCAGATGGACAAGATTAACATAGTTTTAGGGCTTAGTTTAAAGGAAAGATATATGATTATAGAATAACATCATTTACTTCCCAATTTAGACTCTACTGTACCTATGTTTGCCATGTAAAATAGTGAACAAGGGCCTGGATTAAATATGAACCAAAAAAGCCCCTATTCCCTTCAAAAGCTGTGGGACTGGAGCACAAAAAACACTATTTTTAATGCCCTGTGAACACTGTACCTTCTAACTATAAACTAAAATAATTAGATTTGTAGTCTAGAACCTTTTTATGTAGGAAACCTCAGGCCCAGTTGGCTTCACAGGAGAATGCTACCAAACACTTTGGGAAGAAGTAATATTTTTTTACAAACTCTTCTGAAAAAAAATGTAAAGGGATTTTCTGATCTTGGACAATTTTCGGATTCTTGAGAATGTCTATATAATTCTTGAGTTGTGAATGGAAGAAAGAAAGTAGGCATTTTTTTTTACCCCTACATCAATCAAACATTGAAACAAAGCTCCTTCCTTTGAGTAAAGACAGTTTCTGGACTTTGGGCTCATACCACCCAGTCTTCCTAGGAGCTCAGTGAACAAGTGTTCTACACTGAAGCTGGGTGTCTATGTGGCACACTGAAGTGCCCACTACAGATCTATTAGTATGTAACTGATTATGATTTAGATTGAAGATCCTAGAGGGAAAAAAGAAATGCTTCAGCAGTTCTAGGTCCTACCACATCACAGATTTGGTAATGGTCAGTAAGATTTGTAAGTACTTGTGAAAAGGAGGTAAAGACCCTTTAGGAACAAGTGTTATCTAGCAAAATTGGTGGAGGTGATTTGTCTCATTGGAAGCAGCACACCTTGTGGAGTATGGATGCCTGCCTGTAGAGGTGGACAAAGAGAGTAGATTTCCCTAGAGGAGAAAGAAGAAATACATGGCAAATGCTAATCAGTAGTTAATATTCGTCATTTACAAGAATTCATGTTGCAGCCTTAAAACACCTCTAGATCTTGTTGGTAGTGATGGTGGTAGTGGTGTGTGTGCATGTATGTTTATTTGAAACCTTAACTGAGATTTCTACTTCCCTGAGCTTTAGTTTTTGCTTTACATCAGCCACTGTGTGCTTCCATTCCAGAGGATCCTGTTCCCATTTTTCCTTTCCGTTTCTGACCTTTGAGATGAGGCACAGTGACTTGATCCTCACCCACACACTGCTACTAAGCTGTTTTCCATTGTTATGAGGCTTTATGCAGGGCATATTTCCTTTTAATGGGAGCCCAAACCCAAAACCTAGAGCATCACTTTTTATAACTCTATGCTTAAGGACAGTAAGTGACCATTATTTGTGTTATTTAAACAGATCCTCTTGCTTATTTCCATAATAAATTTAATTACATTCTTAGTATAGTATACTTATAAATATAGTTATAGTATACTTACAGTGTACTTATAAATATTTTTATATTTTATTATATTTTATTTATATTTTATTATATTTATAGTATAATTATAAGTATTTTTTAATGAAGGTGCTCTCAATTGAGAGAATTGAGTTGTTGTTAAAGAGTTTATGTTTTCGGGGCACCTGGGTGGCTCAGTTGGTTAAGCCACTGCCTTTGGCTCAAGTCATGATCCTGGAGACCCGGGATCGAGTCCCACATCGGGAAGCCTGCTTCTCCCTCTTTCACTCCCCTTGCTTGTGTTCCCTCTCTTGCTGTGTTTCTCTCTGTCAAATAAATAAATAAATCTTTAAAAAAAAATTCTATGTTTTCCTGAAGAAGCAATCACATATTCTGTAATAAACAAGTCCCATGGGAAAAATAAGGTTAAGCCAGGCCACTCAAAATCTATGCAACTTTATATTCAGAATATTATTGAGAGCAATTATTGGTTTGTCAACAGGTACCTTGAAGAGTAGCCAGACACCTCAGTGTGGCTGAATGCTGTGTCAGGAGCTTTAAAATGCATTAAAAAAATAGTGTCAAAGTGATAGCTTCTGAGCTCTGAGGGAATACAGATGGACAACGAGCTCTGAGCACGGGAGAAGGTGCCAGCTGCCAGCGGTGACAGCAAGGTGTGCTTCTGGGTAGATGCAGCCTCTGTGCAGCTCAAAGTGCTCTTGTCTTTTAAGCAGCCACACTGAGGGTCTTTCTTTTTCCTGTAGAAGATTAAAATTCCGTACAAATTATTTTAGCTTCAAGTTGCATATGGACCAACCCAACACTCAACTTAAACTGACAAAATTATCCTATTGAATAATCATGTAAGAACTAATTCATGTAATAGAAGTACGTGTTTTATCACAATGGACTATAGCTCCAAATATAATACATGCAATTTATGTTGCTTACAGCCTTGGTATTAAGCATAGGCATGAGTGACATTTGCCATCAACTTTTGAACTTTCTAAGGTGGATGCGGTATATGCCATATTCACTTATGGACACAACAGAGAGCACCATGTTTTGAACTTAAGTAGATGCTTAAATTTTGATAGAATTTTTTTTTATAGTTCAAACAGAAACTAGTATCTTGTATATGCATGCTCCCTAAAGTTTTCATTTATATTAACCCTATGAATCACAGTAGGTTTATTTTGATATATATATATCAAATATATATATTATATATATTATATATGTACATATATAATATTATATATTATACATATATATATATATCAAATCTCAGAGACTTCAGTGACCAAAAGTAGTATCAAACAACATTAAAGTGGGGAGTAAAAACTCCCACATTATATCCTTCCACTCTGTGCTGTCTTTCATGAAGTAAATTTATATAAGTAAATATATATAATATTATACATATATATGATATTATATATTATATATATATCAAATCTCAGAGACTTCAGTGACCAAAAGTAGTATCAAACAACATTAAAGTGGGGAGTAAAAACTCCCACATTATATCCTTCCACTCTGTGTTGTCTTTCATGAAGTAAATTTCAGGTTATTTGATGCTTATATCCTGTTAACTATAAAGGGGTAAGATACTACCAGGGAAATGAATACAGATGATACACTATGCTTGAAATATTAAAAGTAGATAAAGTGACCGAGGCACATAAAACTGAAAAGAATAAATGTAGGAAAATCACTAGATTTAACATCTTTCTGTAACCTGAATTGTTCTTTAAATACCTGCTGCCCCAAATATTCTTTATCAGTTATCTTCTTAATCTTCATTATTTTAAATGTTTGAGAAAGCCTGGAAATTTATGAATTTATAAAGCATTTATGTACAATGAAACCATCATCCTCAAATACTCATACACGCATAGACAATAGCACCATATAAAACAGTGAAAGACTGTAATATGTAACACATACGAATCTGAAATTGCTTAAAATGCAGGATGCTATTATCGGGAGTTTAAATGATTTAGTCATGGTTGAATGATGGACTGCCTACAGGTCTCAGGATTTGGGAGCCAATTGTCAATCACTTTAAGTGTCTAAACTCATAGTATTCATTATTATGAGGGTTATTACAGGATTTTACTATATTTATATATATTTTGATCCTTAACAGAATTATAGTAGTGAATGTAATTTAAATACCCACCTTTTACATTAAATAATGTAAATTTGGATAAAGAATTAGAGTCAAATAGCTATCTTTCCAATATATAGGAATTATTTTTGTTCTTGTTCATTCTTACAGGCATTGTACAGACATATTTATGAAAGTTTTGTTTGCATGCTTAAAAACTATCAAAGAGGAGGGCCAACATTATCCTGATACTAAAAAGATACCAAAGTACCAGCATTATCCTGATGCCCAAACCAAACTACTAGAAAAGAAAACTACTGGCTAATATCATTGATGGATATAGGTGCAAAATATTCAGTGAATTACTAGCAAATCAAACTCAGCAGCACATTAAAAGAATCATACATGTGATCAAGTGGGATTTATACCTTGAATGTAAAGATGGTTCAGTATATGTAAATCAATCAATGTGATGTGTCATGTTAATAGAATGAAAGAAAAGAATCATATGGATTAGCAGACACAGAAAAAGCATTAGACAAAATTCAACATTTATTTATTATAATGATAAAATCTTAACAAATTAAGTATAGAATGAACTTATCTCAGTATAATAAAGGCCATATATGACAAGCCCACATCTAAAATCATACTCAGTGGTGAGAGGTTGAAAAGCTTTTCATTTAAGGTAAGAAATAAGGTAAGGTGCCACTCTCACCATTCTTATTCAGCATAGTACTAGAAGTCCTAGCCAGACAAATCAGAGCAAGAAAAACAAATAAAAGCTATTAGAATTGGGAAGGAAAAAGTAAAATTTTCTCTTTCGGGAGATGACATGAATTTATATAGAAAATTCTTAAGACTCAACCAAAAAACTGTTAGATCTGATCAGCAAATTTAGTGAAGTTGTAGGATACAAAATTAACATACAATAATCAGTAGTGTTTCTGTACACTAACAATGAATTTTCTGAAAATAAATAAATAGATCCTGTTTATAATAACATCAAAAATGGTAAAATGCATAAGAATAAATTTAAGAAGGTCAAAGATCTCTACTCTGAAAACTAGAATACAATGATAAAATAAATCAAAGAGGACACAAATAAATAGAAAGATATCCTGTGTTCATATACTGAAACAGTTAAAATTATTAATACTACCTAAAGCCATCAATAGATTGCATGCAGTCCCTGTCAAGATACCAATGACCGGGGCACCTGGGTGGCTCAGTTGGTTAAGCAACTGCCTTTGGCTCAGGTCATGATCCCGGAGACCCGGGATCGAGCCCCACATCAGGCTGCCTGCTCCGCAGGAAGCCTGCTTCTCCTTCTGTCACTCCCCCTGCTTGTGTTCCCTCTCTGGCTGTGTTTCTCTCTGTCAAATAAATAAATAAAATCTTAAAGAAAAAAAAAGATACCAATTGTTGGGGATGGTGCATGATCCGCCCTTCCCTCCATGCCCAAGCCACCAGAAATTCTGGTGGAGGTACCTGTGAATGTGAATGAAAGCCCAGAGGGGCTTTCCCTGCCTAGAATCTGAAAAGCCACTTACCCTGTGGGTCAGGGCAATATGTCCTTGGTGTGCTTATTCAAGACATAGTTCCATTTAATCCTCCTCCCGGTAATCATATCTCTGTATCTCCTATCTGTATTTCTTGATCCCTGTGCCTCAGTGGTCTCAACTTCTGTGAGTTTAAGCAATCACTCTGTACCCTGCAGTAACAATACTAATCCTGTCTCTAGGGTGGGTGCAAAAGCAGTTAAAGATTTAACTGCACCACCCAACTTCCTCACTTGGGAATAATAAAAGACTAGGACCCTTGACAGTCAAGAGAGACAAAGCCATGAGACCGAGAGAGACTAAGAGCCTCCAGAGAGACAGAGAAAAAAAGGCAGAGGGCCTGCGAGGAAGCAGCAAGAGAGCCTTAGAGGAGAGAGCAGGAGAGCTGGCAAACAGCAAGAAAGCCTGCAAAGAGAGAGAGACTGAGAGACAAAGGCAGAGAGCCTGCGAGGATGCAGCAAGAGAGCCTTCAAGGAGAGCAGCAAGAAACAGAGAGAGCCTGCAAAGAGAGACAGAAGCAAAAAAGCAAGAAAGCAGCAGAAAGAGAAGCAGACAGAGTAGAGAGACAGAAGAAGAAAGAGAAGTAGAGCAAGAGGGCCAAAGCCAGAGCTAGAGAGCTAAAGCTAGAAAGCCAAAGCTAGAAAGCCAGAGCATGAGGCTGAGCCTGCTTCATAGATCTCTCCTGACTGACCTTGGGTCTGTCAGCTTGCATTAGATTTTTGTGTCCGTGTCATTATTTCGCCCGCCAGACATCCTGCGGTTCGGGACACACATCTCTGCCAGGGGGCGGCTCCCGGCACCAATGACAGTTTTACAGAAGTAGAAAGGTAATACTCCTATAATTTATATGGAACCCAAAAGACTCCAAATAGCCAAAGAAATCCTGAAAAAGAATAACAAGGTAAGAGACATTGTAATTCCTGGTTTCAAGGACTATATTATAAAATTATAGTTATCAAAATAGTATGGTTACTGGCATTAAAACAGGTGAGTAGGCCAGTGGAACAGATTTGAGAACCCCAAAATAATTCCAAACATCTATAGTATATTTGACAAGGGAGCCAAAGATATGTAATGGAGAAAAGATCATCTTTTCAGTAAATGGTGCTGGGATAATTGGATATTCACATGTAAAAGAATGAAACTGGGCCTATATCATATATCACTCACAAAAATTACTCAGAATTGATTAAATGTAAGACCTAAAACTATGAAAGCCATAGAAGAAAATGTAGGAATAAAGTTATTTGACATGGTTTTTGGCAATTATGTTTTAATATGATACCTAAAGTACAAGCAACAAACTCAAAAATAAACAAGTGGGACTACATCAAATTTAAAAGCTTCTGCACAGCAGGAGGAACTATCAACAAAATGAAAAGACAGCCTGTGGAATGAGAAAAGATATTTGCAAACCATATCTGATAAGAGGTTAATATTCAAAATATATAAAAACTCATACATTCCTATGTTGTACACCTGAAACTAATATAACATTACATATCAACTTTATAGAAACACAAAACCGCATACAACTCAATAGGAAAAAATAAATAAATAAATAAATAAATAAATAAATAATAAATAAATAAATAAATAAATAAATAAATAAATAAAGCCATCCAATTAAAAATGGGAAATGAACCCAGGCATATTTGAGAGAAGATATATCAAAGGCCAACAGGTACGTGAAGAGATGCTTAACATCACTAGTTATTAGTGGTATGCTTCAGTGTGATACTACATCATGCCTGTAACAAGCCATCAAAAGCTAAGAGACAACAAATGTTGATGTGGATGTGGAGAAAAGGAAAACCTTGTACATGGTTGGTGGCATTGTAATTTGCTATAGCCACCATGGAAAGCACTATAGAGTTCCTCAAAAATTAAAAATAGAGCTACCATATGATCCAGCAATTCCATTTCTGGGAATGTATATAAAGGTAGTGAAAACACTAACTAAAAAGATAACTTTATTCCCATGTTCATAACAACATTATTTACAGTGACCAAGGCAAGGAAATAATCTGTTTCTGTTGATGGGTGAATGAATGAAGAAGTTATGACGTGTATCTATATACAGTGAGATATTATTCATCCATAAAAAAAAACAAGGAAATCCTATCATTTGTAAAAATATGAATGGACCTTGAAAGCATTGTGCTAAGTCAGAGAAAGACAAATACTGTATGATCTCACTTATATGTAGAATCTTAAAAACAACAAAATAGAAAAAGAGATCAGACTTGTGATTACCAGAGGCAGGGGGGAAGAGAACCGAATTGGGAAAAGTTAGTCAAAAGGTACAAACTTCCGGGGTGCCTGGGTGGCTCAGTTGGTTAAGTGGCTGCTTTCAGCTCAGATCATGATCCTGGAGACCCGGGATCAAGTCCCACATCAGGATTCCTGCTCAGCGGGAAGCCTGCTTCTCCCTCTCTCAGTCCCTCTGCTTGTGTTCCCTCTCTAGCTGTGTTTCTCTCTGTCAAATAAATAAATAAAATCTTTAAAAAAAAAAGGTACAAACTTCCAGTTATAAGGTAAATACTAGGGTTGTAATGTGCAACATATTGGCATGCAAACACTACTATATAATATATAAGAAAGTGGTTAGGAGAGAAAATCCTAAGAGTTCTTATCACAAGGAGGAAATGTTTCTCCCTTTTTCTTTTCCTTTCCTTTTTATTTATATGAGAAGATAGATGTTAACTGAACCAATTGTAATTATTTAACAATATATATAAATCAAACAAACCATCATGTTATACACCTTAAACTTACAGAGTTATCTATGCCAATTATTAATAAAACAGAAAAAGATTCAATTACATATTCAGGTGGAAATCATTCATATACAATTTACAGAAGAATATTTGTAGCTGAAAACATAGTTGTAACTGATATGCTATGTTAAATATTAAAGACCTAGGGTAGGATCAAGTACTGAGTAAGTAAGTAAATGTCAAACATGAAACATTTTGTGTGACAAAATGAAATGTCTTTTTAAAAATCAAATATAAGAACTTTAATCCAATGTCAATGATATTTTCCTTTTTATGTAAATAAATTAAAAACATATGCTTTCTGAAATATAGTGTTTTGAAAGTATATACATTCATAGAGACTATCCCTACTCCCCCTATATATGAAGTAGATTTTGTAGACTGAGCAAAGACAATAATATCACTTTTATTGTTGATTAAATAGAATTTTCAGAAAAAAATAATTTGTGTTTGTTTTATTCTAGGATATCAGATAAAAACAAATATGTATTTGGTTTATTCTATGTTATTACTTTCATTTAAGACCACTTATATTGATGAATCCAAGTAGCATTAATATCACTTCATGTTTATGTTGTTTGTTACTGATTATATTAGCTAATATTTGTGCTTGGAATGATAAATAATGAAAACAATTCTTGCTGTAAACTAAAAGTGAAATGGATTAGGCTTTCAAAAATACTGAAACCATAGTTTTCTTTTTTACCCAAATCAGTGTAATTACAAAACACATTTTAGGAGGGTTTACTTACTATATGAAATAACCAACTTCATAAAAGTCTATCTTTAATACCAAATTATTTCAAATTCATGAAACTGAAACATTTACATAACAGTTGAAACTATTAAGTTTTTGAAAATTCGAATTTGTCTGGAAATGAAGAGGAAAATGGTGAAATGATTAAAGGAGGAAAATCCAATTTTGAGAACTTTGAAAAATATGAATGCATCATCATAATATTTTACTGATTATTCTTAGGTGAAAACACTACATTCTCAGGATTATTCTGATTCTTAACAGTCTAGGATAAATTAAATATTGGGATGAAAAATATTTATGTGCTCATTTCATAAATAGAAAGAGACTCTAAATTTAACTTCTCTACTTACACTTTGTTGTGATGTCAGTATATTGACATCTCAGATATTATAGTATCATTTAACTCTGAGAAAATAATAATACAGAAATTGTTTATATACCCAGAGTTTGGGGGTATTTCCCAAAGAAATATTTAGCTAAATCATTTTGTTTTTAATAGGTGTTTGTTGTTCAAATAGACAATTTATTATAATGTATAAAATTTAAAATTTTGTGATGGTTTTCATCTTTAATAAACTTAGTAATAAATGTTCTGTTCAAATATAACCAAGACAGAATATTTATAATTAGAAGCATAGAAACATAATACTAAATTTTGTACACACTTATACCCATACTTAATGCCAGAACAGTCAGGAAAATGACATTAAAAATTCTTGTTTTCTTTATTGGTGTTTCATTTGTGAACATTTACTTCTAAATGAAAAATACATCTATACTCAACTATTAATATGAACATCTATAACTTTGCACAAATCTGTAATAATGGATACTTCATGGCAATTATATCAGTTAGTTTATTGATAATGGCAAAACTGAATAGATTAGGTCTACTGTTCATTTTTTGTTAAAATTTCTTGAGAAATGATGAAAGATTGACTACTTATCTCCATCATTCCACCAAAGGAAAATGATAACCCTGATTCTTTCATGGTGAAGTACTTGTAAGCTATTGGTATGTAGTAGTTGAAAGGTCATAAAGATGTGAGATCTTCTCTAAAGAGAAGATGTGACCTAAACTTTTTAGTACTTGAAATATTGACACTAGCTCTGTAAAGTTGCAGACACCAGCCTCTGTCTAAATCCAGATACACTACTGGCCATTTGCTGTCCCAAAGCAATAGATGAATCAGATAATATGAAGTCAGATGGGTAAATTGTGGTATGAAACTTTTTTAGATGACTATATGAAAATTAACTGGTCCTAACTTGCAGGTTTAAAAACTACTATGGTATAGAAAGAGATCTGCACTCATGTTTGTGGCAGAGATCAAGTCAAGGCTTCTTTCAGCTCTTCCCATTTTACCTGACAGATGAGGTCAATAGCATTTGTGCTGTTGAAACAGTATGATTTCAATGATGTATGAATTTCGAAGGAACACAAATATTCAATACATAATGGCTCCCTTCAGATGTTCACTTTAGCTGCCAAACTAATTTCACAGTGCTTATTCCGGAGTAACCACATTTTGGTAGAATTTAGAAATCTCTATTTTTGAGGCATTAAACAAGTCCAACCGTTTGGGCATAACAATGTTCTTCTGGAAAGTCTTAGACCTAATTGAAATGAGAAGGGATTGGCACCACTTGCTTGATGAAGGTTGGTGCTTACTCTAGGGTACAATCATGTTTGTCTTGTGTTTTGGGGACTATAATGGGGAAATATGTATTTTTGTTGGATTAATCTTTTTTTTTTTAAGATTTTATTTATTTGACAGAGAGAAACACAGCAGGAGAGGGAATACAAGCAGAGGGACTGAGACAGGGAGAAGCAGGCTTCCTGCCGAGCAGGAAGCCTAATGTGGGACCCGATCCTGGGTCTCCAGGATCATGACCTGAGCTGAAAGCAGTTGCTTAACCAACTGAGCCACCCAGGTGCCCCTTGTTGGATTAATCTTGTTTATCCCTTTGAATACCAATAGTGGTGGCAGGTAAATAAGAAAAATATTGAAGACAGCTTAGTAAACTACCTTGTTCTATAGAAAAATATGCTAGTACAGGAGAGGAAATGGGAGGAAAGTGTTCTTTTAGGGATGAATTGTTAAGAACACAAAGAGATGATTTGGGGGAAACTTTTGAGGGTGTTAAGAGTACATACCTTCACACACAAAAATAAAGGTAAAAGGAGAGAAAAAGAGAAGATGAAAAAAAGTTCCATCTACTAGATTATGAAATTCCATTCTCCACTGCCATTCTTCAAAAGATTTTCAGGAGACATATAAGTCTCTATCTTTATATAAGTTGTCACATTTGTTATTATAACTCTGTACATGGATTAGCCCTCAAGGTACTTCAGCTTTAGTCAGGTTACTTTTATTTTGTGTGTGCTCACCTCCAAATCTGTCAACTGTTCATCTGCACGTTAAATTTAGCAGATTAATTCTGAGTCTAGGAGCACATTGTTTTCATTATCATAACTGTCATGCCAAGAGATTGAAGCTGTTCAGACATGACATGTGAGTGTTTTTAGACTAATACAACAGAAATAGAAGGAAATAGAAGTCCTTGAGATAAAAATTGTAATTTTTCAAACATTCTATGTTTTTACCAGAAAATGCTATGTAGAGAATTAAAATACATCCTATGTGACTTTATGGAAATGGAAGAACCTTAAGAAGCATGGAAATCACAGATTAGAGCTACTTTTTACTTAAGTTTCAAAAGCACTGACTTCTTAATGCATTTGAACCCTTTATGGATAGTTGGGTAAAGTGAATGTAGATAGCTCTTTAAGGAAATTTTACTAAAAAGGGACACAATAAAATATTGGGATGGTTGGAAAGGGAAGAGCCAAAAGGGATTTGTTTTATTTGTGTGTGTGTGTGTGGGGGGGGGTTTGATTACAAATTTTATATATGCTTATAAGAATGACAGAGAACATACAAGTCAAGATGTGGTAGAGAGTGGAGTCTGTTACTAGGTGGTTATTGAGTTAGCATGTGGGGAGCATTTGGTGCCCACATAGGGATTTTTATCTTAGATGGGAAATGGGTACTTATCTGTCCAGGACCGTGCTTGATCCGCCCCTCCTGCCATGGCCAAGCCACTGGAAAACTTTGGTGGAGGTACCTGTGAATGTGAATGAAAGCCCCTCTGGGCTTTCCCCGCCTAGAATCCAGAAAACTACATACCCTGTGGGTCAGGGCAATATGTCCTCTGTGTGCTTATTCAAGACATATATTTCCATTCAGTCCTTCTCCCAGTAATCATATCTCTGTATCTTGATCCCTGTGCCTCAATGGTCTCAACTTCTGTGAGTTTTAGCAATCACTCTGTTCCCTGCAGTAACAATACTAATCCTGTCTGTAAGGCCCCTGCAAAAGCAGTTAAAGATTTAACTGCACCACCCAACTTCCTCACTTTTAAATAATAAAAGACTGTCAGTCAAGAGAGAGGAAGAGACTGAGAGACCAAGGCAGAGGGCCTGAGGCAGCAAGAGAGCCTTAGAGGAGAGAGCAAGAGAGCTG
The DNA here is from genome assembly GCA_004023965.1 of Spilogale gracilis. Lineage (NCBI taxonomy): Eukaryota > Metazoa > Chordata > Mammalia > Carnivora > Mephitidae > Spilogale > Spilogale gracilis. Next base: position 226,138 of record PITA01000542.1, read on the forward strand.
GCAAACAGCAAGAGAGCCAGCAAAGAGACAGAAGCAATGCGAGGAGAGAGCAAGAAGAGAGACAGAAGAAGAGAGAGAAGTAGAGTAAGAAGGCCTAAGCCAGAGCTAGAGAGCTAGAACTAGAAAGCCAAAGCTAGAAAGCCAGAGCGTGAGGCTGAGCCTGCTTCATAGGTCTCTCCTGACTGACCTCAGGTCTGTCAGCTTGCATCAGATCTCCATGTCTGTGTCATTATTTTGCCTGCCAGACATCCCACGGTTCGGGACCCACATCTCTGCAGAGGCTGGCCCCCAGCTGCGACACTTATCTCTAGTAATAGGAATGAAAACAAAGCATATGAGTACAGCTGCAGGTGAACAGTGTAGTTGGAGTTAATGGAAGTCCTCTTCTGATTATTCAAGTATGCCATTATATTCAAGCAAGTATGGCATTATATAAACATGAGGTTGTGGAGGTGGAATGAGTGTCTGAGGAGTAAGAAGGAAGAAAAAAATGAATTATCTATCTAGGAGAATGAGTGAATAAATGGACTAGGAGACATGGCATAGTTCTTGGCCATTAATATTCAACCTCCCAGATTTAAAAAATGCCAGGCAAAATAGATTTGTGTTTTTCTCTAGCCATGTTTAGATACACAGGTGCACTTGTGCAATAACAGCAAAAGTGAAAATATTAGGATTTATCAAAGAATGGGCTTTTACAGAAGTTCAGTAAAGCCAATGAAGAGCAAGGGAGACAGGAATATATACAAGGAATTGATTTTTAATGTTTGTTCATAGAATTTATTCTGCATGAGATGAGAAAATAAACAGCAGATGTATAAAGTAAAAAGGCAAAAAGCAAGCTGACTCTATAAACTTTAGTCCAGGTGAAGTTGAAGAATTATTAGAGCAGGAATATGTGATGAAATAAGCTAAGAAGTAAGCAGGAGATGTTCTGAATTTAGGATGTTTTAAATTGATATTACAGAACTTACACTTGCTGGTAATGAATGAAAAGTTCTAGGGCAGGGTTTCTCAGTCTCAGCACTTTCAACACTTTGGACTACATAATTTGTGTGTGTGTGTGTGTGTGTGTGTGTGTGTGTGTGTGTGTGTGTGTGTGTGTGTAGGCTACCCTATGCAATGTAGGATATTTAGCAGTTTACTAAACTCTACTTATTACATGTCAGGAGCGACCCACCTCCATTCCTGACTCAGTTGTGAGTAACATTAATGTATCCAGACATGGCCAAATATTTCCTGGAGGAGAAAATTGTCTCCAGATTGAGAATCATTTGTCTAGAATATGACCATAGGAGTGAGTGACAGAGGTAAAGTAAAGGGCATGATCCCCAAGGATGTAGAAGTTAGAGAGATAGGACAATTATCTACCTATGTACTGAAATAATCAAGAATTATGAGAAAAGTAGGGTTGAAGAAAGCTACAATGATAGTAGCTACAATTATACACAAGTGATGGGGGAGTGATGATCCATGAGATTGTTGACAAAGGTAAAATGGAGGGCGTTCAGGAGTTATGAATAGGCAAAGGAGGGAGTGGAATATGAACCATGTTTGTTTGAGGTGTCTCAGCCTTCTTGAGAACTATATACATGGAATGAAGAAGCAGAACCCTGTTGAGCTGGGAAGTCAGTGTTTGCAAGCTGTGACTGTTGTGAGTATAGTGGGATTGGTCAAGTAGAATAGGTTCAGGGCATGTTATAAACCCTAAAAATGGACTCTCAGAGGCCTGGGAGATGAGAGGAGTCTTATTTTCAGCTGTTGAGACTCCCTCTTGACTCATCTCTGTGAAAAGTATAAACCTGTAAAGTATGGCCTTACCTCAAGAGAACTGGAATCACTCTTAACTCTAGGAAGAAGGTTAATTCCTTGTCAACTCCTCTCCATAGACAGTAGAAAAGATAGGTTATACCTTACTCTGAATGATATTTGTTTTGATTCCTATACCAGAGGTAAGAGGGACTAGAAAGACATGGTCTTACCCCAGATGTTTCCCACTAATTAGGAAGAATGATCTTGGCCCTTATCAATGCAGAAATCATAGAAGACGACCAACTCCTATGGGGTAGAAAAAATAAAGAAAAATGGGATTGAGTTGTGAATGATTCAGGGAGTAGAATCTATTATAAATACTTGATTAAGAAATAGTACCTAATGAACAGAAGGAAGGAAATTGAATTCTTTCTTCATCTTTACAATTCTCACCCTCCAAATTAGAAAGAATTGCTTTTAATGAGTAAATTAGGAAAACAGTTAAAGAAGCATGGTAGTTTAAATTGATCTACCTAATGAAGAGAGAAGGGTTACTGAGAAGAGCTGGTGAACACTTTTGGCCTAAGGCATTGACTGAATACACAAGATGTGTATGTATGTTCGTATATGTGCATGTATGTATTAGTGTGGATATGTCTGCATATACACCTGTATACATGTATAGAGAGAGTTCAATAAATAGATCATAGATATATCAGATACACATTCAGAATGGATATCATACACACATAGATATATCCACATATTACAGATTTGGAAAGAGAAAGAATGGAGAGTACAAGTTCCAGGAAGTTTGAGTTACTTTATAAAGGGATCAGCTTTGTACATTTTGGGTAAAGTTTATTAAAATTTGAATTATTTAATTACTTTTAAAATATTTCCAGTATTGGATTGTCTTTTCCAGTTTTATTTTTATTTATTTATTTATTTTTTTTTTAATGTCTGTGACTCCATACCAAGCCTGTATCAAAAGGTTACAATGGCTTACATTTCTAGGGATATTTGGAACTCAATAAAACTTTGGGGTTAGAAGAATGTTAGGTCAAGAGACTTCCTTATTATGATTTAATATTTTCTTTTATTTGCTTAAATCCCACACTGCTGGTGACACAAATTCAGCAATGTATCTAAGGAGTCATTCCCAAGTTTATTCATATCAAAACCCATATTAACCAAAGTGAGCTCTGTTGACACTTTTTCCCTAACCAATGTCTTTGTTATCAATTAACTCTTTTAAAAAACAACTCATAGAAATTTGGATTAAGAAGCATATTTGTAGAATTTGGGTAAATGCAGACCGTGGTTATATATATCATGTTTGAAGAGATACTGAGATATTTAATGATACTACAGAGATTGGTACTGTCCAAGATTTAATCTGAAACTTGTATATTTTTACTTAATACATGACAGTGGGTAGCTGTGTCTGGGTTTTAGCCTCATGTTCTGAAAATCTAGTTTCTCACAGACCTGTTAACTGTGTCAAAGATCAATATATTTGTTATATTAATCATGTTTTCACTATCAATGATAAACACCCTATCAGAACAAGCAAATAAGAAAATGACTATAATTAGCACATCATATTTAAGCCTGAGTTATATTCCATAGTATACAGATACCCACATCCAAGTAATTATTTTCCTCACATCTCGATCCCATTTACTTTTTCTTTCAAATCTATTATTTATCATTTAAAATCCTGGGAATATATATCACCCCCTTGTGTTTGTAGATGCATTTCTAGTGAATTTGCTTTTTATTTATGTCAGCGTAAATCCTAGTTTTTTTTTCCCCTCTCATTATCTGATTTTTGAATTATTAAACTATTTTCCAACTCTGATCGTTATTGGCTTGCTGCTTCTGATTTTTTTAATATGTGTTTTTTGAATGACAAGACGGGCCCAAAGAGTCAGATCTATCATATCTGTTTCTTCCATCATAGGAGGACACACCTGTATGTGTTTATTAAATGCAGTGAGACACAGGTACCATCATCTCCCAACTGACAAGGCATTTCTCCTTTGTGATTGCCCCTTTCATTCTTCATTCGAAGTGTGGAGCTCTTGGGAATGTTTTGCTGAATGGCCATCCCCAAACTATATGAAATTTAGATCCTAAGCTGTTTCTTTTTTTCAAGATCTAAGATCTAGGAAGATCCTGCTTTTATTACAAGAGAAACAAAAAGGCTTTTAACAGAAAATCTCTTAAATTGAATTTCTTTGCAATTTCTTCAAAGGCACAGAGATCTTCAGATTGTCCTGCAGTTGGAGCCCACAGAAATTTCTCAATCTCAAATCTTCCTAAGGAAACATTACCACCATGGACTATGCTGAAAGCCTGTCTCCTATGCCACCAGGCATGATGGTGAAAAGCATGACCTCTGGAGCCAGTGCCTGGTTCTGGGTTTAAAATCCCAAGTATCTCTAGCATCACCCTGGAGAGATCCATATTAGCCACCTTTTGGTTTAAGGTAATAAATTTGCCCGTGGAAGTGAAAAGATTAAGTAGAGGAGATATCTTTGAATTCTTTAAAAGCTTACCTCAAATTTTATCTATTAATTGTTTTATTCATGGCCTTAATAGAATAAAATTTGATATGAGAATGGTTAAAACTGAGAAAAGTCTTGCAAAGTTCAGCCTGCAAAATTCAGTTGTCCACATGACCTGAAGCAGAGTCACAGTTGCTGGGATAGGGAGATTATGGGTAAAATGGGAACATACACTGAGGAAAGGAAGAGGGATAATTGAAAGGGAATGGAACAAGGCTGAAGCTAAAACATTTAACAAATTTAGATTCTCACCAATTAAGAATACAGACTACCTGTCCTGTGTGGTTGGAGTTGGTTCCTCTGACTGACATTCTTGTGGGAGTGGAGCTCCACTGGGGACTAGAGATACTCAGCCATCAGTTTGGTAAACAGAGTGTTTCACTTTCTACTTATATAACACATGCCAGAACTCAGGGCCCCTCTGCTCTGTACCCTTAGGGAGAACAACACACGAAGATTATTCATTTTTTCTCTCCCTTCTTCAAAGAAAGTAAAATGAATAGAGAAATAGATCAATAAATGAATAGATATTTAACTTGAAGTCCTGTTGGTTTCCTTCTTCATGGATTCTTTCTGTGTTATTTTCCTGTCCTCTATTCCCAAGACACAGTGTCATACTTCAAGCAGTTAGGTTTCCTTCAAAATGATGAGCTGTCTTCCACCCATCTTCCAAGAATCAGTGCAGACGAGCATGTTACCAGGTGCAGAGCCGTCAGCCTTGCACCATTTACAGGGGCTTGCTTGTCAAAGTTCACAGCTTAGCAACATTTACTGCTCCTCTAACTTTCTCTGCAGTGTTGTGGTTGTAATTATTTGGTGTTATTCTGGGAGTTAATTGCCAGGAAACAAAATTAAGGGAGCATGTCTGATCCTTTCCCTCCTCTGAGACTACTGAAAAAAGAATTGAAAAGAGGTGAGCCTTAATATAAATCCAGCATGGACCATTTCTCTTGTCATTGGACTCATTGAAGGAGCTCACTTCAGGAGAGTCACAAAGAGGTCAGAAGATTTTAAACTGCCAACTTAGATCTGCATTACAACTCCCAAAGACTTTTCAACAATTTGGAATGGATATACCGAAAAGCTAGCTCATTTCTCTATCAGGAGGTTGCAGAATGAAATCCTGGTTTTCACTGTGTTAATAGAGCCGCTCTTGGAGAAAAAATTCAGATTATCTTTTAAAAAAAATTCAGATTATCTTTAAAAACCTTGTATTAAATGATTAGAAGAAAATATTTAAATCATTTGAAATAATTGAATGACATCATTGATAAAATTTAATCAGATGGTGACTTAGGCTAAAGAATGTATGAAATAATTTTTGGATCGTTTAGCCTAAAAGAGGATCACCTCAAACAGGACATTAAATTCAGAAGGGTTTATGTCATCACTAGTATATCCATCCTTGTGGGGTTACTCAGAGTTTACTGAGAAATAGGAAAGGTGCTGCATCAGGCCATTTTCCTCGTGAGAGAGAATTGTTTCCTTCTTGTAGCAATCCCTTAGTGATGCTTGGATCTGTTTTGCCTTGACCCTTACCTGGCTGTCAGCAACAGAGGGTGCCTCTCAGCTGCTCAGTAGTGATAGGATGGTCTTGCCCATGCTCAGCTTCTTCTTCCTCCCTCAGCTTTGTATCTGTCATGGCCTGAGCTTCTCTTAATAACCGAATGTTCATTTCACATTCAAACAATTAGAGAGGAAACTATTTGTCTTAATTGCTGAGCCTCCAACAGATGTTTTGTTAATAGTGGTAAGATACCCTCATCTAAACTATTGCTGTAAGATGGGAAAACACTGCCTGGTGCTAACATTTGAATTGCTATAACTTTGAAAATGTTCACATTCTACTTTGAAGGGCAAATACTCTTAAAATTAAGGCATCATTATATAATTTAGTAATACCCCATGAATGCACAATTGATTTGTACATGTTTTGTGCATTCATAGAATTTGTGCACATGTCAAACCATACCGTAGGAACAATTCTGTTATGATGTAAAGTATTAATTTTTTGGTGGAACAGGATTTTTTTAAACCTCTCAGGCTAGTGAAGGCTTTTTGTCAGGTGAAAATGTCAATTTTAGAGAATACAATATTTTCATGAATTCACTAGTTCTTATAAGCTAAATATTTAAGAACATGCTAAGTTTTTGTTTGTTTTTAGCTAAACAGTGCAACTTCTCTATATGGTCCTCCTCTCAAAAACCATTTTAAGTTATTTCCCTTTTTTTAAGCCATTTAATAATCAAGATAATGTGAAAGGTACAGGTTGATCATATTCCTGATCAAGAGGGTAAGTTTTCATTTCCCCAAATATTTGAAATTGTCCTTCCTCCATTGGAAGAAAGACGTAAGCCTAGCAATGTGAGACTTTGTATTTAGGCTGAGACACTTCAAATAAACTTTTTTTTTTCTTTAACCACTACCTTTGAATTGAGGCTGTTAAGATACATAAAGCTTGTTATTGCCAAAAATATACTCACAAATAATCCTCATTGCTTTTTATTTTGATTTTGCTTATTCACATATTGAGTAATATTAAGAATTATGTGCCAAATTATATTTGTTCACCTTGTTTCAAGGAAGACATCTATGAATCTAGTGGAAACCCTTGATCACCTTTACTTAGAAAAGTTGGGAGAAGGGGCCAAAGACAGGAAATTCTTCTCTCTAGATTTATAGATATAGATATAGATATAGATATAGATATAGATATATAGATGATATAGATACAGATAGAGATACAGGTTTGGCTATATCTAATCTATATATTTGGCTATATCTTCAGTTAATTTCCCTGAGATTAATTTTCCTGATCTGTAAAATGTTAATAATGTAAGATTTAGTGGGAAGTTTTAAGAAGTTAATTTATGAACATGATTTCCAGGCTCTAAATTATTATAGAAATATTATTATTATTTATTCTGGAGCTAATGTTAGTAATTACTGCTAACTGGAGTATCAGATCTGACCTGTGGCTTTCCCAACTCCAGCCTGCATGGCTTCTGTCTTCATTGTTCAGTTACTAAGAGTAGACTGGTTATTTTTGGTGTGCTCCTGTGTTATCCTAATAAGATACCAAGTATCTTGGTATGATAACCATACCTTTTCAGTGTAGACTGGCCTAAAATAAGAATTCTCTGTGTAGGATGAAGACAAATCAATGAGATCATGTGGTAGTATACATCAGTAATGCAGTTATGATGTTGGAAAAATGCAGATTCTTTTTGAATCACTTAAAATTTGCACATATACATTTATTGTTTTAATTATTTGAAATTTTATCAAGCAACAGTAGACATATTATACAAAAACATACAAATCCATATTTCTATAAATATTGACTATTGTATAATTTACTTCAGATAAAAGTATACTGACATGAGATTGAAGGGTATCCAGGAGAGAGGGCAGTGGCTATAAGGTAAGTTTAAGGAAGATGAAATCAAATTATGGTCAAAGTCTACTTTAGAATAAATTACTGGGACATAGAGAGACATAAAATAATCATTAAAGAATCCAGCTGGAAGTCATAATAATTCTAAATGTGTAGGTACCAACAACACAGCTTAAAAATATAGGAAGAGAAAAATCATATAGAACCCAAAAGTAGACCAACACAGATATGCTGAACTGATTTTTGACAAAGGTGAAAATCAATTCATTGTAAGAAGGATAGTCTTTTCAATAAGTGGTGCTCAAGGGGCACCTGGGTGGCTCAGTTGTTAAGTGCCTGCCTTTGTCTCAGGTCATGATCCCGGAGTCACAAGGTTGAGCCCCACATCAGGCTTTCTGCTCTGTGGGAAGCCTGCCTCTCCCTCTCTCCTTCCCCTTGCTCATGTTCCCTCTCTAGCTGTGTTTCTCTCTGTCAAATAAATAAATAAAATCATTAAAAAAAAGTGGTGCTCAAGTACTTAGGCATTTAAAATTATAAAATCTAGGCTAAAAAATAGGAGAAAACCATCAGAATCTAAGACTATGTAAAGAGATCTTAGATCTGACATCAAAGCATGACCCAAAAAAAGGAGAGAAAAAAAAGATAGATTGAACTTCAAAAAATTTTAAACATTTGCTCTCAGAAAGACCCAGTGAAGAGGATGGAAATACAAGGTGTAGTCAGAGAAAATACTTGAAACCCATATATATGAGATCTTTATCAGATCTCAAAATTCAGGAGGGGAAAAACAAGTATTTCATTTTAAAAGGGGCAAAAATCATGAGCAAACATTATCACTTAAGAGGATATACAGATGACAAATAAGGACATGGAAAAATATTTAACATCATAAGCCATTAGGGACATGCAAACAAAAACCAAAGTGGTATATATTTATGCAAATACTAGAATCACTATCTTGAAAATAGCAATAATGCCAAATGTTTACATAGATGCAGAGGTAACTGTTGATATTTGGGAGACTGGAAAATCCACTGCTGTATGGATTTTGTGGTAAAATGTGCACCATTATCATGTTTTAAATGTTTTGTTATGCCAGACATATGACACAGATTAGCTTCAGGAGCCACAGTTGTGTGACTTGAGTTGGCTGACTGGACCAACCAGGAGCACCATAAACTAAAAAAAAAATTAAAAAGTGTCAGCTGTGGTAATACATTGCTGATAATCCTGAGAGGAAGTCTAAAATGTGATGTGGTAAATCTGCTGAGATCAGTCAAGAGCAGAACCCCACGCAGTGTAACCTCCCTCAGTGCAAAACAAAGGGGTCAACCATTTCCAGAAGTGAAGAGTCTAGTGTAGAGCAGTGTCTCTGCATCAGAAAGTCTGTGATGGAGGATGTGTTGCTGTGCTTGGGGAGAAATGGTAGTGTTTTGTGTGATGCAGGCTGAAATAGCAGCTTGAGTTCAGTTGGTTTCATCAGATAAAGGGCATTTAACTTGGGCATTTGCATGAAGAGTCCAGATGGTTTGATCAGTAGCTGTGATTAGTTTCTGCAGTTCATGGCCCCAAGGAGTAGAGTATTAATCTGCCAGTCTGTAGTTTTCCAAGTGGCAGACCAAGCACTTGGCTATTGGGAAGTACCCGAGCTCCAGTGAAATTATAGCAAGTTTCATCAAGGTGAGCATAGGCCAGGGTTATGAAAATGCCGGGAGTTTCGTCTGTTGGGAAGAGCGACCACACCATTTTCTGTTCTTCACTACGAGCATTGTGGTTGAACAGATGCAGAAGCCCCTTGGATGCCATTAGTTTTCATCTTAACCAAACCATCAGTGGACCAGGCCCCGACATTTAGGGGAACCTCTACGAATCAAGAGACCCATGCATATAGCATCTTTCTGTAAGACAGTGGTGTAGGGGATTAAATTGCTCCCAAAGTGGTTGTTGCCACTTTTCAAGTAAAGTAGAGATATGGGGGCTAATGCCAGGCCGGTTGCATTGTTGACTTTAACATTTCTATTTAAAAAGTGAGGCTTGTTGTGTCCTTCCTACCTTCTTAGTTGTTAAGTCCAAGTTACCCAAAGGTAGGCATTCAACTTCAACAAGAACCCAATGGCAAGCCAATAACTGCCTTCAAAAGGATTAATCTTGGCAAGCCTGCTGTGGAAGGGATGAGGCTCATACCCAGGGGCTGCGTCTACATTGAGGCTTCCTTTTTTGACAAATGCCCAATTGACAAAGGTGTCAGTCATAGAAACTCAGGGCTCAAAGTTGTCATTAGTACTCTCTGGAGGCATAAAGACAAAGTGTGTGCTCATAGTTTCCTGGATCACTTCCAATGCAGACTGTTGCTTTGGGTCTACACAAAGGATTTGTGCATTGATCAATATGAAAGATCAAGAAGAATGTCAGTGTTTATCATTTTGTGTTTTTAGAGAGAGCGCACACATATACCTGTGCTCACACAAGAGGAGAGGTGAGTTGGGGAGGGGCAGATGGTGAGGGAGAGAAAGAATCTGAAGCAGGCTCCATGCCCAGCTGGAAGCCCAGTGTGAGATTTGATTTCACAACCCTGAGATCAGGACCAGAGCTGAAACCAATAGTTGTATGCTTAACCAATCGAGCCACCCAAGAATGTGATGTCTCAAGAATGTAAATGTTAAGCATATATTGTCTCTAGTACCCAGAATTCAAGAAGATACTGGGCCTCCTATGTTGTGGCAAGGGCTAATGAGACAAGTTTTCCTTGACTGCCAGAGGGATCAAATGTTTTGAATCTGTTTGTTTAGTCTCAAGACATTTAATTTGTCAGGCAGGTCTAAATATTTTCAGGGTTTACTATGCCCTTGTATGTGGGATTGTGATATCATCACAGGGCTGTTGAGACTAATTACTCTGATTTGCTAACCAGCAGGATGTCATGTGTATAGTGAAAGCTTTGAATATAACCTTTGAGCATCTGAGGGTAGAGACATTCATGCTAAATGCTGACCAATCATCAATTGCAAAGGGAAGGAGAATTGAGAGAAATGATTTAATGTTGCATTTTTCCAGGTTTTTGCTGATCTGGAGAGTCTCCCCTGGCACTTATGTGCTGTGGAAGAATAGGTATTTAACATCAATTCTTAGCATACTTCTAAGTGGAGAAATAACATTACATTTAATTGGCCCAAAGCATCTCACCACAAGGTCACATCAGCTTCTCCTCCCTCCCTTGCTCAAACCCTGTTATTTAAATCTGGTGTCTTCCATGGTCTGAAGAAGATTGCGATTTGGGCACATATATCCATCAAAACCATTCAAATTTGATTCTTTCTCCTCCCTCAAGTCCTCCAGCATACTTAGAAGGAAGTGTATGGTCTTTGATCCTTCTGGAGTAATGGAAATATTAGCCCCTCCTTTAGTCATCTCTATTCTCCTTAAAATAACTGAGATCATGGTGAAAAACATAGGCATTGGTGACACATAGAAAGGGGCATCACGCCATTAAACAAGCCTTCTAATTTTGTTTTAAGCAGCACGGTGGCAGCTCATAGTCAACCAAACAAACTTCCAGGGGGCTTGCCTAGTACTCTGTATTAGACAGTAAGAGCTTCCTAGCTGATACCATCTCTTTTGGACTTAGAAGCCCTTGACTCAGCATTTATAGTCCCATTACTTTTTTGGATGGGGTCACAAGGTTTTGTGCCTTCTGGCTAAGTCTTGGATCACATAGGGTGATTTTCTTTGAGGAGTTCTCCCTAATCTAAAGCATCTGCTGCCCCATTATGAAGATGGTGCTGCTTAAATTCTCTCTGCGGGTGAGAGAAATTTTCCAGGACGTGAAGGATAATTTCAATAATTCATCTAGATATTTTCGTTTGTCAGTTTTTATTCTATAATGACTCACCTTTATGAGTATTGAAAACTCAATGTGGAGCAGTAAGAGTCTCTGAATATTAATTAGTGCCTCAACAATGTTTTCCCACAAAAATTTTGTCTGTCCTAGGGAAATCTAGATAGGGACGAAGCTCCCTTACAGTAAGACCCACTGCAAAAGCTCTGAGACTGTTTATTGTCTTCTCTGAATGTACCTAAGATTGCTGTAATAGACATTATAGATGTAGCAACTATAAGACAACCCCCACCTGTTTCTGCTCCATTCCATTCCATTGGGTTCCATTCCAGTTTCTAAGTGTTATGTGCCTTGTCTCCTTATTTCACCAGTGGCCTAAACTTCTGATGATTCACTTAATTTCTGCTCATAATTGTCACCATTTTTTTTTCTATTTTATGCTTGGTGTGGAAGCATGTCTTTGTAACTGTTGTCCAAAAGGAAGAAGAACCTTCTGCCCATCCAGGACACTTCTTAGTTGTTACAACTGCTAATGAGGTAACACTTTTTCTTGACTGCCAGAGGGCTTAAGTACTTTGTATTGTAGGAACTTTAAACTGGATAGCTGGTCTCTGAATTTTGTCTGGGTTTATTAGCCAGTAGGGCAGATGAATGAGGAAGTCTTCCATCCAGAGGAGTGTTAACCATACTCTGGGAAGCCCTCTGATACTCCATCTGTAACCACTTCCCTAGTACCCCTCATTTAACTGGCAATAAAGAACCATTTATTTGCCACTAGATGACACAGTTTTGTCAGAATGTTTAGTACCAATTCCCAAGGACTTCCTTCAGATCTCATTAATTGGCCCCTAAAACCTTCATATTTCCTTTTTAAAAAGTCCTGTATCTTAACACCCCATCTTCATCATTAAATCTGTCCAGAAAATGGAAAGGTTTGTGATTTTATTCTTTTAAGCACACAGTATTCTCTAGTTTCATGGATGCTGATTGAGGACACAAAACCTAGGTCAGAGAAGAATGAGTGCGGATTACTCACAGCCATAATAGTAGTGACAGTATCAGCATGTTCATGCCAGTTCCTTGAGCCTCAGTTCACATGGCAAATAAAACAAGGACCAGAGAATGCTTGTATAAAATTACATTACAGGAGAAGTACTCTGAGGGTCAGGATTTCAAATATTTTATGTATAGCATACACATGATTACTCTTAGCTTTGCAGGAAGAGATTATCTTCTATCATACTAGAGCATAAGAATATCCACCCTTTGCCGTGGGAGAGTATACTAACTCTGTTTCCAAAGGCTGTTTGCTATAAAAAACAACCTTGTAAAAATAGTCTGGAACAGAGATCAGTCAGTGCTTGGTTTACAAGACTTGCAGCCATGCAGAAGACACATGAAGAATTGTCTTCCAACATTGAATAATTCAATTAAGAAGCAATTCAAGTGAATTTGGTAAGACTAAATAATGCTTCTGGCAGAGGTAATCAGCAGATTTTAAGCTCTCCTTTTAACAAAATGTATTTTTGATCACCTTGCCCTATTTCCTACCAGCTTCCGTAGTAGCTCAAGTCCTTTGGCACATTTTGTCTCCAGATTAATTGACCTCCACTTGGAGTCCTTAGCTCTTGCAGAAGGGTGTTTGAGAGCCTAGAGCTTTCAGAATTTGAGTTTGAATGGCCCCAGTATTAGGGGGTACTTTTTAATAGTAAAATCTCAAATTTTAGAAATCTACATAGCAGAGGCATGTGCTCACTAATAAGACATCAGAAGTCAAGGAAATGGAATACTTGGTTTATATGGAAATGCTAATAGAAAAGGAACAGTTTTTCTATTAAAACATTGTCTACTCCATATTGTGGCATATACATACAGTAACTTTTCTATTTGGCTAATTAGATTGTATTCCCTGTGAAAATCTGTTCCACTAAAATGATGATATATGACAGGAAATGTCTCTTTAAGATGCTTATGCTTAATATGACTCAAAGCCTTAAATCCTCAGTTTGAGAGAGAACAGTATAGTTAGGCCTCATGCCCCATTTCCTCTTTCATTAATTTTTGCTAAGAGGGGGTTTCTGACATGAACGAGAGAAGTCCTAGGGCTGTGCACAATGCTTTGCCCATATTGTAATACAAAGCTGCCAGATGCTTCCCCTCCAAAGCAGGGGATGAAGGTCAATGGTAAGAGTGCTTGTTGTGAAGCATTTTTACTGACTGCATTATACCTGCCATGTCAGCAGTACCCAGACTCACCTCTGAGGTTCAGCAGAGGGAGGATAAAGGAAAGGAAAATTTCAGGTGGTAATTTAGTGCAAAAGAATGGCACTCAGGGAATAATGGTGGTGCTGAGAACTCTTTGTGCCCTTATAAAAGGTCATTGCATGAGGAGTATCTATTTTTCTCTCTTTCTCTTTCTCTCTTTCTCTTTTTATTTTATTTTTTTTTATATTCCTCTAGATGGAACAAAAGGTATGTTTTAGATGCAAGGTACATTTTTCTCCTGTTTATTATTCTCCTTGACACCTCTGAGTATCCTATTTTCTTTCCAGCTAATTCAGGAAACTTGGTTCCTTGATGCTAAAGAGATACAGAGAATGCATGTGTGTGTTTTTATGTGTGTGTATGAACATGTGTGTTTGTATGGACAGTAGTTTGTTTAAATGTGTATTTGTGATTAGAAATCTTGGGAACCCTTGGGACTTTGATTTATCAGCATTTTCTGTGTACAGTGATTGGAATGCTCATAATTGTATTATATTTCTTCTTTTTGCCTTGTGGGCTCTGGAATCTTCTTTGATCTTCACAGTCCTGCTCTCTGTGGTTTTATGGCCTGGATTTTGCAGCAATCGAGAGAGTGGACATTAATTATGAAGGAGAGGATGTGCTTGGAACTAGACACCAATTAAAGTAGGTTTAGTAAGATTAAATAATGCTTGAGGTAGAAGAACATTTACTTAATTAATATATGACAATACTGCACATACTATATATAATCTTCAGTGACTAAGTTCTTTCAAATCTGTCTTTCTGCATATGTGTGTGACTGCATAAATGACATAATAAGACTATAATCTTTACTGGTATAAATGTGCACTGCCATTTTGTGTGCATAACATAACCATCAAATTACGGAAGGCGGTATTGTCAGGGCACACCACTGGAGTCTGAACCAGGATTGGGCCCAGGAATTAAGCCAAGAGATTATTTTTTATTATTTATTTTTAAGATTTTGCTTATTATTTGAGAGAGAAAGAGTGAGAGAGAAAGAGTGAGTGAGTGAGTGAGAGAGAACAAGCAAAGTTGGGGGAGAAGCAGAGGGAGAGAGAGAAGCAAGCTCCCCACTGAGCAGGGAGTCTGATGCAGGGCTCAGTCCCAGGACCTTCGATCATGACCTGAGCCTAAAGCAGACAGTCAACTGACAGAGCCACCCAGGCACCCTGAGCCAAGGTATTATTAGGAGGGAGAAAAGAGTAAAGCTAAATTCAGAGACAAAAATTAGGCTAGAGAAACAGGCTTAGGTTAGACTGCCAAGCTGAGTTCTTAGCACATAAAGAGAAATGGGGGCTGAGCACAGGCGTTAGGCAGACTTCATGCTGGAGCTTTGTCAAAAAAATAAAGCAAAGAACAGCAAAGCTTTTTTTGTTTTGTTTTAGTTAAAGCCTAAATTAATTTACTTTCCAGGATAAGGAGTCCATGCAAATGAAGAAGTTCTCTATTACTTGAATAAGAAATTAAATCAAGGTTTTCAAAGTGTTACAAAGAGGCTATTACAGTTTTTATGCTATTTAAATTTTGAAAACTGGAACTCGTTCATAGCTGGTTAAATCCTATCATTTATGGGTAAAGAACATATTTTCAGTTAGGGTCTGGCATACTAAGGTTACCCAATGTTCTTAGGGATTTATGATTTTCAACTATTAGAACCAGTTATGAAGACACACAATACTTAATTTTGTTGTCATTTATGCAGCTGTAAATAAAAAAAAATTAAAGGAGCACAAGAAAAACTACATAAAACAGGAAGCATATTTAGACCATATGGTAGGTTGGATTTTCTAGTAGCAGATGCTGAGATGGGGGTTGGAATGTTAGTCAGGAATCACTTCCTTTGACAGAAGAGAGGAAAGCAAGATTCATAAAAAACTTTCATAGGAATATGTGACTTTACGCGAGGTGGCCCTCTGAGCTAAGGCATACTCTCCGGTTGCTGTCTGTTGACCAGATAACCCACAGCTGGGTTGCAAGTCCTACTAATTAACCTACTAATTATAAGCTACAACCCAATAAAAACATGTGAACAGATACTTCACAAATGAAAATCCAAGGATGTCCACTGATGACAATTATATTCATCATTATAAGAGAATATAGTATTTACATATATCGTTATTATCCAAGGCAATTTATAAATTAAGACCGTACACACACAAATCACTACACCATTCCCTAGATGACGAACATTATAAATAATGACATTTTCCAAGGGTTGGAGAAGATGTGATTCAAAAGGAATGCCAAAATATTGCTAAAGAGATTTGTAGTGGCACAACTACTTTGGAAAAGTTTGACAGTTACATAAAAAGTTAAAAACAAAACTACCATATTTTCTTTCCTGAATCTGGAGAGTTCAGCTTTTCCTGAATTTGGGTTCTGTGCACACTTGAAATCACCTTAGGCCTGGGTCAGGTTCCCAGGGAAACATGCTACGTGGCAGAAATTTGTGTGTGGGAGGTTTCATGGAAGGTGCTCTATGGAACGACTCCTCTAACGAAATGAGAGAAGCAGGATTAAGGAAAGTGAGAAGTTGAACTGCCACACAGGTGTATTAGAAACCTCAGCCAGTCCCGGGAGGAGCTCTGGAGCTGGGATGACCCTTCAGAGTTGGCCTAAATTGAAGCAAAGGGGCATGCACCTTTATATTCTCTGTGTGGACCAGTCACTAGGCCAGTTTTCCCCAGAGAAGGGTAAGTACTCTGGGTCAGATAGCTCCCACTGGACTGACGTAGGCAGTCATGCAGGGACCATTTTATATATATATATATATATATATATAGTATGAATGTTTTTGTAGCTTTGTTGATAATGGCCTAATACTAGAGATCTGCAAACATCCACCAAATTCATCAAAAGTTGAATGGAATATGAATCATCAATGTACAGAAGCAAAAACTAATACATGTAGTCTCAAAAACATAATGCTGAGGCAAGCAAAATAATGCATATTGTGTGATTCTATTTATATGAAACTCCAAAAAATCCGATTTACTCTGTAGTGACAAAGCTGACCAACACTTTCCTGAAACTGAGGATTAAAAAAGAGATTAGCTAGAAAGGGTTATAAGGACAATACTTGGAGCAAAGGAAAGTCTTATTTCATGAATATAAATATATAAACATTAGTTGCAGTTGATCAAACTATATACCTAAAATAGGCATTTTATGTAAATTATACTTTAATAAAATTATTTAAAATAATCTTATCTGGAATTTTTAACATATTTATTGAGATGCTATTCATATACTATAATTTTCATGTATTTAAAACATACAGTTCAGTGATGATTTTAAGTATATAATGGAGTTACACAACCATACCCACAGACTAAGTGTGGAATATTTTCATCATCCTAATGTACTCATTAGTAGTCTCTTTGATTATTTCTCTTTTATTTTCTCAATATGTAGAATGAAAATATGTATTAATACAACATAGTTCATAATTAAATTATTTTGTAAGCATTTACCTATGCCACTAAAATTATTAGTAAATTTAAAGGCTGTGTAATATTGAAGTTTATGAATGTATCAAATTTATTTAAACATTTTCCTGTTATAGGACAGGTAGATTATTTCTATGAAGCTCTTTGAGAAAAGCAGACTATAAGATATAGAACCTATTCCTAGCTTTTTGCTTATTTAAATGAAGAGATTTATATTATTTTTCACTGTTATTAATCTAGAAAAATCCCAAAGATCAATAGTGAATAATAGTGAAGAGTAAATATGCATACCGACTGAGAACAATTCACATTTTAAGTTAATACAACTTTTAGTATTCAACTTGTAAATAACAAGATTTGGGTGGACTGAATCTTAGGGAAAACTCTTAAGTTTAGAGGACAAAGAAAACTATGAATTTTTTTGAATCATTAGTTCAAAGATTATTTTGGAATAGAAAAAAATTACAGAAAACAGTCAGTAGAAGATATGTCATTTGCCCTCCAAGGAGTCCGTGTATTCCCTCAACATATTTCGCTGTTGCAAGAGATCAGAGTGGTAAAACAGCAAAACACGAAATAAGATTTCTTCCCTTCTTACCTTGTCTTGGCTCTCTTGTGTTTCAAGAGGAATACTCAGGGAACCTAGGGAGGATGTCATCTATAGGACCTCTTTCCGGTCACAAAGAAGGAAAGTTTTATAGGCACTTGTCTCTACTTGCTGTTGAACTTGCTTTCGATAACGTGGTTTTCTGCTTGAATGATCTCAGAATATTCTCAGCTCACTAGAGTCTTTTACATGAACTTACTTTTTATTTATTTATTTATTTGTTTATTTATGAATAGTCAAGGAATTCTGCTGCTACTGGCACAACGCTGTTTTATGGACAGTGTGAACTATAATGAACAATTGGTATTCTCTCAAGATATGTGGATAAAAAATGACTTCCATAATCAAAAAGCTTGAAGGCCTAGGAAACTCTTTTCACTTAGAGGACTAGAGAGCAGTCTGTAAGAAAGTAAATTAAAGTATGCCTGGGTGGCTCAGTGGGTTAAAGCCTCTGCCTTTGGCCCAGGTCATGATCTCAGGGTCCTGGG
The DNA here is from genome assembly GCA_004023965.1 of Spilogale gracilis. NCBI lineage: Eukaryota > Metazoa > Chordata > Mammalia > Carnivora > Mephitidae > Spilogale > Spilogale gracilis. The sequence goes on from PITA01000542.1 coordinate 244,513, forward strand.
ATCAAGGCCTACACCAGGCTCGGAGCCTGTTTCCTCCTCTCTCTGCTTGCCTCTTTGCCTACTTGTGATCTCTCTCTCTGTCAAATAAATAAATAAAATCTTAAAAAAAATAGTAAACCGAGTATTTTCAAATAAATGCAAGATAAAGCTTGGTATTGCTATCCCACTTTTAGAGACAAGTGGAATTTGTCTTTTAAGGTACACAGGTCATCTGTCTGTTCTGAAATTGTCCTACCAGAGGCATAAACATTTTTTATTTGTAATGCTATTTGGGATGTCAGTTGGCTCAATCTTTTACTTTATGTGGATTGTTTGGTGCAATTTTAATATGCTTTTCTTTATGTTGGAAGTAGGGCGGTAGATAATTTAATCTATGTAAGGAACTCTTCTTTGGTGATCAGTATTCATCTCCTTGAAAAATTAACACTTCCATCCACAGGACCATTCCAATCCTATTTAATAGGATTTATGAATATAAGGAGAAACATATATTTAAGAACATATAAATAGTCTCAATCCCTAGAGAATGCTGTTTCTGGTTTGTTGATTCAAGACCCTTTTCTTTGTATAGGTTTTATTCCTGGTCCAGGTGCCAGGCACATTTATAAATATTGAGTATACATAAAGTTTCCCTAAAATATTCCTCTATGGTATTAATACATCCTGAAACTAATTATAAAATCTAATAATTCAATCCTTTTCCAAATCACTAGGGCCTATAGGGAAAAATGATAGTGTTCTGGGACTAGGAATGCTGTTTGAAAAAGGATTAGTAGGAATACCTGGGTGGCTCAGTCCTTAAGCATCTGCTTTTGGCTCAGGTCATGATCCCCCAGCTTGTGTTCCCTCTCTCACTGTGTTTCTCTCTGTCAAATAAATAAATAAAATCTTAAAAAAATTAAGAAAAAAGATTAATAAAACCCATGGTATGGATATTACCTTTAACAATGAGATCAGTTTGGGGATTTGTTGATACACAGTCAGAAAAAAGTAGCCTCAGCCCCCTTGAAAGAAGATCTCTGAAACCTGCTCAATTCACCCAGACAGTACGATGCTTTTCATTAAGGAAAATTAATAGTCTTTTGTTTTGGGGAAAACTCTGAATGCTGACAGCATGAAATAAATGACTTTTTATTATCTTGAGTTCAGGTAGATCTGGTGATAAATAACTTGCTGTAGAACATTTCTTAACTTTAAATGTTTTCCTGACAGAAGCTACTGTTGTGCTATTTGGGGCCTCCTAGGTGTAACTCCTACAGATTCAGGGACTTCGGGGATCTGTCTTTGATCTCTAATGCGTGCTTTCTTGCACCTTCCTCAGATTACTTCATGTGCTCTTCCTGAGGACTTCTCATTTTCAACAACATCATCTGTAACAACTGGGGGGATTTAAATGAAATGAGTATTTGCATAGGATTTGGAGAGGGGATCATAATGAAATTCAGTAGATCTAGACTGGGCACTGGGGCTCTGATCTCCATCTTTAAGTAAGCTTTCTAATTCTGATGGTGGTTAAAGAACACTTTTGAGAAGCAGAGTTTTGGCTTATGTTGGGTCTTCCCAATTAGACTGTCAGGTTTGTGAAAGAGTTATGTATGAAGAACTCAGGGCACTGTGCATGGTTGGCATGGAAAAACATTTCTTAAATAAATTACTGCAAAAGCCAATGTTACCAGTATCTTCACTTGCAGGTTATTCCTGAACTGTGGATTCTTCTTTGTCCCCTCCTTCCTTCCTTCCTCCTTTCCTTCCTTCCTTCCTTCCTTCCTTCCTTCCTTCCTTCCTTCCTTCCTTTCATTCTTCTTTCCTTCCTCTTGTTATTTTTTCCTATCTCTATCCAGCTATTTCTTTATTTTTCTTTCTTCTTTATTTTCTTTTATTTTCCCTGCCTCTACCAAGAGATTTTCTCAAGGCCTAGATATTCTTCAGGGAGATTTGTACAACATGAACTCATTGCACCTGGGCTAATAGTTTAACTGATAATCTCTTTCATAGATTCCTAGTTTCAAACAGAATTCTTAGAAATGTTTATTTTTATTGGTTATCAGTTGCAGCATAGATTTAATTGTTACTTCAGTTGGAAAACGCAGCATGTACTTCTGCCCAGCACTTGTTCAGAATTACATTACTGTTTTCATGGGGAAAGTAGTAAAAATAAACCCCTTGCTGCCTTTCTCTGAGATGTTGTTTGTTGCTGTTAATTGAGATCCATGCCAAGGCCCTAGACATGCCGAAATAAGCAAAATGCCGTATAAGAACATTTTAATAATGTGCATAGTGTACCTACATTACAGAGAGATGGATTGGATATTAAAAACATATATAAGAACTTAAAATTAGTGATTTCAACTTTTCTTTCAGAACTATAATTTGAGAGTTAGAGTTATGCAATTCACCCGAAAAGTTGAATTTTTCTGCAAGTCTTCTGTGAACAAGAGCTACTTTCCAGCAGTTTCCCACTGAAATGAGCTAACATACTGATCCAATGGTATGCCTTCGTGGAGACAGCAAAGTTTCACTTTGAAAAGTGAAACTGTAGAGAAATAGTAACTTATTTCATAGCCAATGTGTGTATCGTTATTGTAAATTTACTACTCAGGAGTCACTCTATCTTCTCTGTCATCTTCAAGTTACTTAGGGAGATGCTTTCTGTCTTGATAGACAAGATGCAATATACTGTAACATCTATTGACAATTAAATGGGGGGCAACAGTAAACTGAATACCCTAGAGATGTGATTAGTTTGCTCATTAAAAGTGTGCGGATTAGTTCTGCAGTTTTGGGTGTTGAATGTATGTTCTCAAGAAGATGAATGAATTAGAATAGACTTGATGCAAGTTAAAATAAACATGAACAATGGCATATCATGATAAAGTTAGAAAACATTGCCTGTGAGCCATCCTTTGAAAATACAGCAATACAGTTAATTTAATAGATTGAATTTTCCCCCTATCTTAAGAAAAGGCAAAATTCAATAGAGAATTAAGCAGAACTTAATTCATATTTCTTTGAGCCCATGTGAAATGCCCAGCTATAAGAAACAGGAACCACATTCTCAAACACTTTTAAGAAAAAATATGGATGCTTATTTGTATTACAAATTATAGCTATTATCCTTGAATTCATGCAAAATTTCACAAAATATTGAGGTCTATAAATATTGATGTTACTTGTAGTTAAAATTAGATAAATTGAGAAATGTTCATCACTGGATGCTCAATCATTCAGAACTCTGAAAGCTACACAATTTTGTGAGGAATGTTCTAAAATATCCAAATAATATAACAAGTAAATTAATAGGATTTAAACCAGTCATCACACAGATTGGGATGAACATGTAAAATGAAAAAGTTGACACCTTTGCCTTAAAAGTTTTTGATGACTTACCATTGTTTCTAAGATCACATCCAAAACTTTTGACAAAGCTTTTGAGAAATTTCACCTCTTAAAAAAAGTGGGGAGGGCAGTACCTGGGTGATTCAGTCAGATAAGCATCTGCCTTAAGCTTGGATCACGATCCCAGGGTTCTGGGATCCAGCCCAGTATCTGGCTTGCTTCTTGGTAGGGAACCTGCTTCTCTTTGTCCCTCTATGCTCTTTTTCTCAGGGAAGTAAATAAAATCTTTTAAAAAAAAATGCATAAGAGAAATTTTGTCAGCTAAGGGGTACCGGATGACTCAGTTTGTCGAGCTTTGACTCTTGGTTTTAGCTCAGATCATGATCTCACGGGTCATGGGATTGAACCCCATGGACTCTGCCCTCAGTGGGGAGTCTGCTTGAAGATTCTCTCCCTCTGACCCTTGGCCCACTTGCACACATGCTCTCTCTCTAAAGTAAAGTAAATTCTAAAAAAAAAAAAAAAAAAAGATCTTTTCAACTTGCACAAAATGTTCATAGTTTGTTATTTTTTATAGTCCTACTCAAAGTAGAAACAACCCAATGTCTGTCAACAGGTGAAAGGATAAGCAAGTTGTAAAGAAACCAGATATGTCAAAAATAATTATTTTAAGCAAAAAATAAAAGAATGCAAAAAAAAAAAAGATTATGCACTGTATGATTCCAAATATCTAAAAGGCTAAGTGTCAGTGAACAGATGAGTGACTGTCTTAGAACAGTTGAATGGAACATTTGGGAAGAAGTAGGAAGAAGGAAATACAAAAGGACGCAAGGAACCCTTTCTGTGTGATGGAGATGTTCATTAACATAATTGAGGTAGTGACTTATAGGGCATATACATTGATGGGACTTATCGAATGATATACTTCAAGTTTGTGCAGTTTATGGTATGTCAGTTAGATCTCAACAAGCTTTTAGAATAAAAATTTACTCTTATCAGACACCCTATTAGGAACTTCTGTGAATAATCTTTGATTCTGATGAATATTACCAAAAGGTATGCACTAGCATATTCATTTTTACAGTAAATAAAATAAAGTTTATAGAGATTACATGAACTACAGAAGGTTACACAACAAACAAATTGTGAATTTGGAATCAAACTCATGCTTTCTGGCCTCAAGTCAGAATTCCACCATGTGTTTTTCTCTTTCCTAGTTTGAACACCAACCCCTCCTTTGCAGACTGTTCCCCAGCCTTTTAAGTCTTTCCAAATCAGGACTCAGGTATCATCCCCACAGAGGCATGCCACTGCCAGGATGCTTGATTCCAATTCCTGATCCACAAAATTTCTGAGCTTAACCCAGTGCTGTTTTACACTACTGATCTTATTGAGATTTCCTATAGAGAAATAAAGTGAATACTTATAAATCTAAAAGATAATGACTTTCATGCTTGATGGGTCTCCCCTGGATTGCCTAAACACTAGGATAAATTTCAAGATATCAGTTCCTGGTAGGGGTAAGAAATAAGCTTTATGGGAGAGAGGACACATTAAAAAGGAGAAGTCTCTAATGGTAGGGCTAAATCCCCTAATATTCTATCCTCCCCCGTGGCATATGCCCAGATTAGACTGTTCTGTTGGACAACAGATGTATGTCTCTATTCCTGTGAACTCCTCCTTTACTATTTTACTAGGTTAGTTTTTTAGAACTGGAGTAACAAAGAACCACAAACAAGTGGGTTAAACAACAGAAATGTATTTTATTTTTTATGGTTCTGGAGGCTAGGAGTCCAAGATCAAGGTGTTGCAGTTGATTCATTTGAAGGCTGTGAGGGAAGGCTTTCTTCCAGATCTCTATCCATGGCTTGTAGATGACTGTCTTCTCCCTGTGTCTTCATATCATTTTCTTTTTGTATGATTCTGTGTTCAAACTTCCTCTTTCTTATAAAGATTCTGATCAGGCTGGATTAGGGTCTACCTCAAGACTTCCTTTTAATTATCTCTGCCAAGATCCCATTTCCATATATGATCATGGTCACATTCTAGGGCACTGGGGGTTCAGACTTCAACATGTAAATTTGAGGGAGGATATATCTATTTTTCTTTCCTTCCTTCCTTCCTTCTTTCCTGCCTGCCTTCCTTCCTTCCTTCCTTCCTTTTTTTTTTTTTTTTAATTGTGCAAGCATTGCAAAGTATCCTTTGTTGCAAGATAACCTACATTTGAGGGGACATTCTATGTAACAGGAGTTTTAGTGAATGTCAGATGTCAAATAACTGGGAACATGGGATGAATGAGTTATTATATTCCCGTCTTCTAAAAGTAGAAAGCCACTTTTCCATAGGAAACTGTATTGTGCTCACACCATTGGAGAGTGCTGACTGTCCTCATACCAAACTCAAAAGAAGAGCCACCACTACTGTCAAGGAGCCAAATGATATCTTCCCAGAATCTAGTATTTAATGAGATTGGAAATGTTTATGGCTTCTAGCATCAGTGATGAAGCATGTATATGTCCCTACCCTTGGAGAGGTAGAGGACCGGGTGCAGACATTCATTCCCTTTGGTCCTAACCAAACTGGAACAACTCTAACACCCTTGGACTCAAGCAAATGGTGACTTGCCTGACAAACCACAAACAGCAGGGTCAGACTTACTGTAACACGTAGGGATCTTTTTCTTACTTAATATTTCCCTCTGAGTTGCCCTGTGTTCTTACAAAAGGTGACTTCCTAGGAATACCAGGAAGGTTTGTGGTGTCTACAGCTGTGAACTGCAGAAAGTGTCTTTTGGGAGAAACACAGACTCAGAGCAAGGGAAGAGTCCAAAGGGTGATACATTTAAGTGAGAGGAAAGACAAATTTAACTGCTCAAATCATTTCTCTTTGATAACAGAGATGCAATAGATTTTTCTGTAACTGGGCTGTTTTCAAATCCATTTATTTGCTTCTCTTTGTGCTCTAATTTTGTTTGGAGATACAAATGATTAGAGCAGGATTCCCATTAATTGAACAATTGAATGTGACTGTCAAGGCTGGTTAGAAATTCAAAATGTTACATATTACTCTTGTATAGGTCCAGACATGATGTGATGGAAATACATTCCTGGTTATTTACCTTGGCAACTAAATGGATATGAAATACTAGAATTGCTTTTAGTGAATATGGTTTCATTTTAATGGAAATATGTAATATAATTTCATTTAAAATAATGGATAACATTTCAAGCAGATTAAAATTTTTTATTAGATTTTGATACAAGTTAATATGGTTTGTATTTTATCATTTAATTTTAATAGATAATTTAAGAAAATATTTTGAAGATATAAAATGATTATTTAATTTTAATAGTTTGGTTTATTTATAGTTTTCTAAAAAATAAATGTGCATTTTTATATTTGTATTTACATTTTAATTTTTGATCCTTTAGATCAGGGGTTAGCAATCTTCTCTGTAAAGTATGAGAGAATAACTATTGTTGACTTATGGTCATGCTTTCCTCAGTCCCATCTCTTCAGCTCTGCTCTCTTAGTAGGAAAACAGCTACAGTTGATATATGGATGAGGAGGCTTCTCTGATTCCAATAAAACTTAACTTAGAGACATTGAAATTTGAATATCATATAATTTTTTATAAAATATTCTTCTTTTAATTCTTTCTTTTAAAGATTTTGTTTATTTATTTGACAGGGAGAGATCACAAATAGGCAGAGAGGCAGGCAGAGAGAGAGGAGGAAGCAGGCTCCCTGCCACGCAGAGAGCCCGATGTGGGACTCAGTCCCAGGACCCTGAGATCAGGACCTGAGCCCAAAGGCAGAGGCTTGATCCTCTGAGCCACCCCAGTGCCCCTTTCTTTTAATTCTTTTCAACCACTCAAAATATAAAAAGAATCTTAGCTTAAGGGTGCCGGAGGCCTAGCCCCAGCAACTACTAACCGGCAGGGTCCCAGAAGGTGGGGATGGTGTCGGTGATACGAAATGAGAGAGCCCCGAAGATTCTTTTCTTATCACCTGCCAGGCATCTCCGCCTTGCTGGCTCACAGTGTCTTTATTTATAGGCAACAAGTTAAAGATTCTCATGAAGGAAAATTTTTTTACAGAGTGATTTTTGATTACACAGTGTCTTTGTTAAAGAAACATAGTGCTTTGATCAGTGAAACATGTTTTTGCAGGCGCACCTATCTACAGTTCAGAGTTAACTCCTTAAACCAAACCAAGGACATGTTATTCAGTAAGGATTTTTACAGTTTCTTACATTTGGGGCCCAGACAATAAAGGGTAGGCTAATGAAATGGTGTTTTTTAAAGCAGGTCTTACAAACAAGAAGGCAATTGAAAGGCTTAGATGAGTTGTGTACAAAGTTTTAGCTACATTATTAATGCAACAACCAAAAGTTAGTCTGTCTGGCATCAAGGAGAAAGATAACTTATTTTGCGATGGTAAAAGAATTTGCTCAAGCCTCTTCTTTATGACTGGGTACAGAACTCTTTATTTATGGATCCTTGTGTACATGGCAATGTCCTTGTTAGTATAGTTTTATTTCTTATATTAAACCCTTCATTTAACCATTTAAGAGCCTTGACAATCTCCTCCATAGAGCTGCAGGATATCTAAGATTAAGCTATTTTTAACGATGGTAAGTAGAAACAAAAGCATTTTGCCATAGACCAGACATGGTTTTTAAATGTCAAGCATTCCGTACAAAGAATGGCAAACAAGCAGGGTGGAGAAACTACTGCCCCACGAAAACTCCTCACAATTTGTAGGAGGGTCGGTGTTCCATGCCTTGCAGAGGGGAATCATCTAATTGACCATGTAGGTGGCTCGCAGCATAAGGGCTGTACAAATATAAGTGTTGTGGATCAGAGTTGATTGAACCCTCTCCTGGATCATCATTCTCAGCATAATACAGATTATACGAACACATTGATTATTACAAGAAAATGAGTGGGTCTGTAGATTGAAATCAATACAAATAGATTTTATAGAACAGATATATAATTGCTTGTGTATTATCTTTGTCTTTATTTATTACTCATCATAGCCAGCTCTCATCAACAGAACTGAGAGATGTAAAAAATAGATGGATTCAACTTTAATATTTTTTGAAATTTTTGTCAAGCAGAAAACATAGCTGTATATGTTTTGTCCATATGAATGCTTATTTGTCAGGGTAGGAAGATAGAACATATTTTATTCAATGGTTTATTGCTTACTTTATAATTTTTAAAGCTAACAGGCTTTTGAATAAAATATGTTCTGGTTATTTTCTCTCCTTAAGTGCAGTTTTACTGTGTTCCCTATTTGCCCTGACCTAGTGATTCTCTTTCTGGCATTTCTATCTTGGCCAACCCTGGCTTTTGTATCATCTCATAGAATTATTTGTACCTCCATAGCTTCTATGATAGGTTTCTAAAGACTGTGATTTCTCAGAGACTTCTTTTATACCTTGGTAGCAGTCTGTTGTCAGGGGTGGTGGAGATGAGTGATGCGAAGTGGGGGGATTGTCCTCTAAAATTCCAGATTAAAGGGGCACCTGGGTGGCTCAGTTGGTTAAGCAACTGCCTTCGGCTCAGGTCACAATCCCGGAGATCCGGGATCGAGTCCCACATCAGGCTCCATGTTCAGCGGGAAGCCTGCTTCTCCATCTCTCACTCACCCTGCTTGTGTTCCTTCTCTGGCTGTGTTTCTCTCTGTCAAATAAATAAATAAAATCTTAAAAAAAAATCCAGATTAAAGAAATATATGAGAGAGAGAGAGAGAGAGAGAGAGAGAGAGAGAGATTGAGAGAGAGAGAGATTGGGAGGGAGAAAAGAGAGAGAAGAGCATAATCTCTCTTATCTCTCCAACTCTCTGTGCTTTAAACAATAAAGGTTTTCCTTTTACTCACACAAGTCCACTGCTGGTCAGCAGGATAGATCCCATGCTGACACTCAGGGAACCAGGCTCAGACAGCAGAAATCATAACAGTCATAGTTCCTAAGGGAAATCCCAAAAGGTTCTTGCATTGACAGTTAAATGTTTTGGCCTTCATAGGCACTTTCATATAGCTAACAATGCATTAGACAGAAAGAGCCACATGAGCCCATCCACCCATCCACAAGGTGCTAGGAGGATGGAAAGACAAGCATATTTTGAAAACAGCCATAGTAACTAGGATAGATACAAACAAACCTATAAATGTCTAACAATTTTTCCTTTCAGGATGACTTAGTCTCCAGGGAGTCTCATCCTTGACTAGGTGCAAACATATTGTGTCTCTACTATTCTGTTTTCTTTGTGAAATCTGGACCAGGATGTAGGTTAACCAGGATTGTGAAATTTAAGAAGTGCAAGATATTTGAGGCATGTTGTTTTGTTCATTTCATCTTCTTTTTTGGAAGGAGGGAATGAATAGCATTAGCCATAAACATGGGTTTTTAAATTATGCTTGGTCTTAAGTTTAAGATTGCTTATAAATATTTCAGTTTTTATGTTACATAATTGAAAATTGTAGCAAAATGTATTTCTGGCCCTACTGAGGGCAGTGAAATTTCATCTGAGTATTTGCAGTATATCTTCTGATGTCTTAATTTAAACATTATGATTTGCAAATATTTTTAGTTTATTCCAGCTAATATGGTATAGCTTTAATGGTTGCACTTTGGGATTGATTATGCCTAACATAATTCACTTTTTATTTATTTATATTTAGCTATTAATTTGTTTCTGCTAGTGAGACCCAGATATGAACAAAATAGAATCTTGTTGTTTGTTTTTGTTTTTGTTTTTAGTGGGCACTGATTTCCTTGATAGTATTTGATAGCATTATCATAGCTACGCATGATAGTCAAAGATGTTTTTGATAAAATGAAGAGTAAACAACAACAACAACAAAAGCTGCTCATCATTTCACTTTTTTGTGGGAAGGTGAGGAATACAAAGGTCCTAGTGAAGGAGTAGGGAGTGTTGGTAGAGGATGTTCACATCTACTACTGACATTACTCAGCATTCATTCTAGATTTCAGGACTAATGAGGTACCCTACACCTCTTACCCCAGTTAACCTTCACGGCAGCTCTGTGAAGAGGGCATCTGAGGAAGTAGAGACCTGCCAGGCATGTGCTGACCCCATGGTCAGAGTTTACAAGAGTAGTCTCAGCCCCAGATGTGCCAGACCCCTGAACTTTGATTTTCTGTCTGGTTAGTCCCAGTCTCAGTATTTCCAGTGACATTTAACTGGGGAATCTATTCCCTCTCTACCTGCAACCACAGAGTGAAATAAGAGGATCTACAAAGTGCTGTAGGTCTGCGGGATAATTACAAGACTAACATCATCAGGGACTGTGGGGCCTTAAGTCTACATGACTCAACTTGGCCACTAGCTGGATGGCTAGTGCAGTCAGAGTTGAGGCACTCCCTGAAGCAAGGATGCCACTGCTGAGATGTGAATGTTGTTTTCCTGGAGCAAAATGGGCCATTCAGAAGACTGAGGGTATTACCTCTATCCAGTGACTCTCATTACCATAGAATGCAAAGTTTCCTAGAGTTTGGCTTTTGTGGACATCAAAGAAAGACAATTATTATATGGTTTCACTCATATGTGAAATGCAAGAAATAGCACAGAGGATCGTAGGGGAAGGGAGGGAAAACTGAATGTGAAGAAATCAGAGACAGAGACAAACCATGAGAGACTCTTGACTAAGTATTAAGGAGGGCATGTGATGTGCCGGGAGCCGCCCGATCTCGCAAGCTGAAGGAGTCACTGTGGGGAAGATGGCAGTCTGAGCACAGCTCCTGCCGATGATGCGAAACTGGCATCTCCTCTTTCTACTGATTGGTCTTTATCCTAAAAGCAAACCACTATATTCTTGGCAAGGCCTCAGGGTCTTCTAAGCTAAACCGAAACCCCTTGCAGTCTTTAGATATATTCAAGAGAGTGTATTTTTGCATTTTCCCTTTAAATCTTCCTGCAGATCTGTGGGGAGATTGTCGAGGCTTTTGAATGGTCAAATGAATGGTTAAATATAAAAATAATAAGTACCGGGAGCCGCCCGGCCTCACAGGCTGATGGAGTCACTGTGGGGAAGATAGCAGCAGAAGCACGGGTCCTGCCTCATGGGAAAACTCACTGACTTTCATAAGTCTCAGTGAGAAGGTAGCAGTAGAAACCCAGCTCCTGCCGCCAGAAAATAACCCCACTAGGCCTGACGTGGTCCCAGCGAGAACAGGGCAGTCTGAGCCTCGCTCCTCCCGATGGTGCAAAACTGGCATCTCCTCTTTCTACTGATTGGTCTTTATCCTAAAGTAAAGCACAATATTCTTGACAGGGCCTCAGGGTGTTTTCTAAGCCAAACCGAACCCCCTTGCAGTTCTTTAGATCTATTGAAGAGACTGTACTTTTTGCATTTTCCCTTCAAATCTCCTGCGGATCTGGGGGAGATTGCTCAGGCTTTTGAATGGTCAAATGAATGGTTAAATATAAAAATAATAAGGCCTTAGTAAGAGCATTGCCCTGCACACAGAGGATCTATGATAAAGTCCTCCGTGATGCTTACACACCCAGTCACTAACAGTAAGCCCGTGCAAGTTGCAAAACAAGTTACACTTCTCTTTAGGATGGTTAATATGCCAGACAGACTGACTCCTGGCCGGTTGGTTAAGAACTTAGCTTAAACTATAACTTTGTATGTAACTAACTCTCCCAAGCCTTTTAATTGCTTTGTTCTTCCTTTTTTTTTTTTTTTTTTAAGATTTTATTTATTTATTTGTCACACAGAGAGAGATCACAAGTAGGCAGAGAGGCAGGCAGAGAGAGAGGAGGAAGCAGGCTTCCTGCTGAACAGAGAGCCCAATGCCAGCCTCGATCCCAGGACCCTGAGATCATGACCTGAGCCGAAGGCAGAGGCTTTAACCCACTGAGCCACCCAGGCACCTACTTTGTTATTTCCTTTCTTTTCTGTAAGACCTGCTTAAAGTACACCACATGATTAATCTACCCTATATTGCCTGGAAACAAATGTAAGAAATTATTAAAAACCTTACTGGTCAAACCTATCCCCGTTTTGGTTAAGGAATTTGATGTAAATTGTAGACACATACACCTGCAAAAATATTTTTCCCTGATCAATGCACTGTATTCTCTAAAATCATCTACTGTAAAGGATTTTTCCTTTGATCTATAAGTTGTTGCCTATAAATAAAGACACTGAAAGCCAACAAGACAGAGATGCCTGGCAGGTGATCAAAAAGGAATCTTTAGGGCTCTCTCGTTATTCGTCTACGAACATTATCTTTCCTTCAGGGACACCTGGTTCAGCCAGAGCGGGACTCCGGCAGGGATGTGATGAGTACTGGGTGTTATATGCAGCTGAGGAATCATTGAACACTACATCTGAAACTAATGATGTACTATATGTTGGCTAACTGAATTTAAATTAAAAAAAATAAAAGCAAAAACAAGAAAACCCCCACAAAACAAAAACGAAGTATTTGTAGAGGCCTAGAAGATATGAAATTTGTTTTCAGGCAGCAAGGTGGCCAAAGACAACATAAGGTCTTCCACATTTGTGGAGATGACACAGAGGTGATCAGCGGCAATGATACCATAAAGTGTGTCCAGCGGACAGGAAGTCAGTGCAGGGACAGAAGCAGCTGGAGGGGGCTCAGAGTGAAGAGTCACAGGCAGGAAGGGACCCTGTTACCTGCTGGCAGGGATGACTCAGGGGTCAGGAGGACCAGAAGCAACACTGAGATCTTGAGTGTTGAAGGCACGAGGGTAGTTAGGAAGTGGACAAATACGAATTTTCTACAAAGCTGTGCGTATTTAACTGAGAAGAACAGTTTTTTCCTTCTCTCACAAGATACGACACATAAGAATGTTGACTTTCCTGGAAATCATCTTCTGAAATGCCTAAGCAATATTTTCCTTACTTTGTGAATGTTAACTTCTCCACAGAAACAGCCATGGAGAATTCCTGGCACAGAATATCTATTTTCTGAGGTACCCAAATGGGGCAGGTTGTGAAGACCAGAATGGATTATTCAAGGAGGAAGATTCAATTTGCCCCTTTGCTTACACCTTTTCTTGCCTTTTGTCTGTTTCAGTACTCATTAACGCTGCATTTGATAGGGAGGCAAACGGAGGTAAAGAGAAATTCTTCACTGGATTACGCTTTCATTAATTATAACTCTGATCAAATCCATGTCGAACTTTCCCTTTTGTTGGGAAGCTGATGGTTTCTTTTCTCTTCTTGTCAGGTATATTCTATTTGACGATCACAGTCACAAAATTAAAGTTATTTTATAGTTTACAGTTCATATATCTAATATTTATTTTTTAATATGCACATCCTGCCATATCATTTGTGATCTGAGATTGTTTATGCTAATTTTTGTCATTATCATTTTATTTTTAATGTGTGTTCCAGTTGGTGACTATTTTAGGTATTTCTATTTTTCAAAAAATGTTCCTTTTGGATTGCATGCTTGAAATTCTTTTAATAAGTACTAGAAATAATAAACACCACCCATTATTTGACACTAAAACAAAAGGAGAGCCAACCATTAAATAGAAAGTTATAATGAGCCACAAGCAGGTAGGTTTTGATTTAGTCAGAGTATCTTGATGCCTAAGGAAGAGGTGCTTTTGGCTGAGTTTTATATTTCTATGGACTAGGGGCTGCCTTTTAGAGATGCTTCTGCCCCTCACCCGTTGTCCCTTCTAAAATGTTCTATTCCTACTCTTCTGATTAAGTAACATGTGGTAGGAGTGGAGTAAAATATGTTGCTAATGACGATTTGGCAAAATAATTAATAATTATAATGCGTAGTTTTACTGTCAGTGCCAAACACGATGTTATTTGCAATGAACACATTATGTAGTCCTCATGAGTGATATAGGAGATTGGTATCATTATTGTTTGCATTTTATAGATGAGACAACAGAAGGTTAAGGAAGGTAATTAATCAAGCTAGTGAATGGTGGGATCAGAATTTAAACCCAGCCAATGAGACTGCAGAGCACATGCTCTTAGCCCCTGGAACAGAAAGCCTAAAGTGTATCCTGAAGATGGTCAAGGCATCTTGACAGAAGTTGTGACCACAAGGATTAGAGTGAGGTTAAGGTACCTAACCTTAATAAGACTGCATGCTTTTGGGGCACCTGGGTGGCTCAGTCGTTAAGCATCTGCCTTTGGGTCAGGTCATGATCCCAGAGTGCCAGGATTCACCCCCACATCGGGCTCCCTGCTTCTCCCTCTGTCACTCCCCCCTGCTTGTGTTCCCTCTCTAGCTGTGTTTCTTTCTGTCAAATAAATAAATAAAATTAAAAAAAAACCAGATTGCACACTTTTGTGACAAACATTGTAGCAGTCAGCATAGAGTCCAAATAGGAAAGATTTTAGTGTTATTTAAGCAACATTTTAAAGAGATGATTCTCTGATTCTATAGGACCGGAGGAAGTAAAGTCTTCTTTGGACTAAATGTCCCTAGAGTTGAAAGTGACCTTTCTTCAGGTTACCAGATATTCATGACCCTTCTACGGAGTATTATTTTTTCTGATTGTCTGCTTGCCAAGCCACTTTTCATATGCAAGTTGTTTTCCAAACTGGATATGCCTTAAAATAGAGAGTGACAATGCAGATATAGCTACTTTTGGATGAAAATAATTTGACTCCCTGGCTCACAGGTGATCCTGTAATATTTCTTATTGTGCGATCACCCCAACAGAAGGTATGAAACCAAGTTTCTGAATCTGAGCAGAGGTGTTTAGGTTTGACATCTGGTTACTCCATTACAATCTTTCCCATTTGTGAACCTCATGGCTTTTGATATTCCTGCAGGCTGTGAGTACAATAGAACATGTTTCTAATCTTGCTTTAAAAAGTAACAATAAGAAATTAGTACTTGGAATGTACAGTTTTGGTTTAGGTACTGGTCCACTGTTGAGTGGGGTGCCAGAGATCATCCAATGTATCCCCAAACCTGCCTTCTACACTCATATTTTAATTTAAGCCTCTTGTTGGGATGCCCTTTGCCAACTCTTTTGACCAAGCTTAATCTTTTTCATAAAAGAAGCTGGCCACCAGATGATATTTTGGCCTAGAACAGTGGTTCTCAAACTTGGCTACACATTAAAGTAATTCCAGGGAGCTTTTAATAATATTGGTGCCCAGGTCACATCTCATACCAATTCAGTCAGTATCTCTGGGGATATAATTAGTGTTTTCAAAACTCTTTAGTAATTCCAAAGTACAGCCAAGTTGAGCAATACTGACCTTGAACAGATAGTAATATATCTTAAGTTGAATGGTTATTAGTAACAGCTTTCCCTTCCTATACAGTACAAATTTCAAATTAACTTTCATTATATATTACTTACTCTTGTAAAGCAGTTGAAATGTGAAATAAACAAAACAAAAAAGAGAGCTTTAGTCCACTTTTCTAATCCTCTTACTTTTGTTTGTTTTGCTATTTATTTATTATATTCATTTGCAAATTTCGTTTTGGAAAACAAATCTAACTGGAACCATAGTAAAGTTAGGGACCTATTTTCCTTTCATGGCTCTGGCATAGTTCTCTATAATTCTGAATAAAGCCATCACAGTGACACTCTGTACCCTAATGCAAATTTTTGCCTATGTTTTCATAACAATTTAGTGAAATGATAAAATGATTCATGCATGCATGTTTATATACATATATTGCTGTTCTTTATTGCTTTAATGCATTTTCTATGTTTTGATATAATTTTTATGGAAAAGTCAGGGCAGACACTGCAAAATTCTTAGGTAATAACATTTATGTCACTGAGTTGGTGAATGGTAACTTTTAGAGTTATGCAAAGGGGAGAATCTCTGCATGTTGTGAGGATAAGTAATAACTATTTTTGTTTTGTTAGTATTTTGATAGGGTTTAAGATCTTTATTGAAAAAAAATGTTGATGCACCCTTTTGTAGGTGTCCTCCTGCTCAATTTAACACACACACACACACACACACAAACACACACACATACACAAACACATACACACACACACTCATACAGGCAGACCTTCAGGACTGATTAGGAAGTCCTAGAAACTCACTCAGTGGTTGCCTCCAGTTCACCTCCCACATGGTTGTACTCTGGATTCTGAGAGCTCCACTCTGAAACACTTCCTGTCAGGATCCACTGGAACTCTTCCTGGGCTGAGCCACCGGGTTTTCCTATTTGCATACTTCCTCCTTCTTTGTCAAACTCAGCAGCGTCACCATCTCTGTCCTTGCTGTGCCCTGGCACTCCTCTTCTTCTCTTCTAGCTCTAGACAGGTCATGGTCATCAGCGCACCCCTCTTTGGTGAAAGTTCTACCTGGTCAGATGCATAAAATTGCTATGTAGGAGACCAAAAATCTCCTTTCTAAGCCAGACTTTCCTCCAAAACTTCATGCCTGCATTTCCAACTGCTTTCTGAAGCCAACATCTGCAGAGCTCTCTAGTCTGTGCACCACCCGTGTCTGGGAATCATTTCCCGAGTTGAACATAAAGCACCTCGTATCCACTGACTCAACCCTCCGTGTTCTCTTGTGTGCCTGCTGTATTTTACAGTGTCTGGCCATATCAAGATGCAGTGGGGACGAGAGGAAATGGAAAAGTGATGAACCTAGCCCCATCTCAGTTGCCAGCAGTATGTGATGGCACATTTCTGACCACTCTAAATTTTATTTTTCTTCCATGAACTCTGGGATTCATTGGCAAAAGGAACTCTGGATGGATAATTCTGATCTTGAACCTACTAGTGATTTTAGAAACTGGCCATGATTTCCTACTTTGAATGCATTCTTCTTATATTATCTTTTCTACCCTATATAGGCATCTCTCATTTGTCTTCCTAAATGAGTGGGCTCAGGGCAATCCCCCTGTTAATTCAGCTGCTCCTCAAACTTCCTTTTGTGACAACATAACTGGTTGAACCTCATATAGAAAGTGATACACTCCAAGAGTTCTTAGAAGTATTTTGTTCATTTCCTTCCTGGAAAAGTGCTCACAGAATTACCTTCTTTACTGTCTTACGCAGGAGATGCCCCTCATTATGAGGAGACTGAGTTGGACCCGTGAGGTTTTAGTCGGCTTTTCCAAAACTCTTGCCTTCTGCCAGACTTTCCACTGCCCTCTTACGCCTCTTTAATTTGCTAAAGTGTTAGCAATTAGCACTGATTTGCTTAACAAGGTGCCAAGCCAACCACATCAGCCTTCATAAAAAGAGAAACCCAAATGTTTGAAGATGTTTATTTTACAACTTTTTCACCTTCTTTTGCCAGAATTTACCACAGGGATTTCTGACCAGCATTGTAAATTACATGTGAAATTGTGTAAGGGATCAGATAACCAGATAACAAATAGGAATTAGTGCACCAGGAAGGAATAATTAATCTGGGAAACTTAACATTTTTGCTGTATCAGTGTTCCTCAAATATTAAAAAGAACAGAAAGAGTAATTTTATTCTTCTGTAAGGAATACATGGGCAATGTGCTTTTCATTCTGAAATAATTAAATAACTCTGTAGATCCCCTTAGGCATGCAGTTACCAACTTCCTCATTATGACTATATTTCTCCCTGGCTGATAGCCAGCTTCCCACATGGTATTCGTTTCCTTTATTTAATATTTAGTGAGCCTCAGTTATGTACAAAGCATTATATTTCTAGGACATTCTTTGACATTGGCCCCTTTTTGGGCCAATCCCGTTGCTTTGTTTGTGGATCTGCACAGACACATAGTCTTTAATTTAACTGGCCTATTCAGGGGCCTTTGGGACTCACTATATTGAAGAAAGACTATTTTCTGTTTATTAATTGATGGTGTATAGGAAGAAAAAAGGCTGTCTTGTATTAGGAACAAAGGAACTTAGCTATTAACTAGTCATGCCTCAGGTGTTTACCAAACCTTAACACTAATGGCCCAGCAGACAATATTATCTTAATGATTTCATAAAGAGTGTTAATAAGGAATTCATTACCAAATAAAACAACAAAGTAGAAGAAATATGGCCTGCCTTTCAGTGGACAGATGCTTTTGTGTTTGCTGTGGAGAGGTCATTGAACAATAGGTTCATTGTTTTCAAACTCAACACATAGAAATCTCCTCTGATTTGTTAGTTTTACTGATATAAAAAGATTAGCTTAGGAAGATTAAGCATGGGAGAAATACAGTAATTAAAAATATGATTATATTCCAAGAGAATATGGAAGAAAGATAAAATTGGCAAAACTCATAAACACTGTAATGGTAATGTAGAATTAAAGAAATTTATCAAATAACTTTTCAAGGTAGTAGTCTGGCTCTCTGGATTAAATTTTTGTCTGTGCTCACCACCTTTCCTACCTGGTATATGCCCAAGTCCCATTGCTCAGCCTAGGCTCATAGATACCCTGTTCCAATTGCAGTAAAGGTCTTATGTTTCAGATGTTTCAGATATACTTTAGTGGGAAAGGATAAAAAATAATTTTAATTGCTCAGCTATGCAGTTTATACAATAAACCTTGATTCACATATATAATCTCAAAGTGATTGATACCAAGCTCTTATAAAAAGCCAGAGTGACGGGGCGCCTGGGTGGCTCAGTTGGTTGAGCAACTGCCTTCGGCTCAGGTCATGATCCTGGAGACCCGGGATCTAGTCCCACATCAGGCCTCCTGCTCGTGGGAAGCCTGCTTCTCCCTCTCTCACTCCCCCTGCTTCTGTTCCCTCTCTAGCTATGTTTCTCTCTGTCAAATAAATAAATAAAATCTAAAAAAAAAAAAAAAAAGCCAGAGTGAAAGAAGTAATACTACTAAAATCTTGAAGTCTGTACAGCCGAATGTTGGTACTCTACGTCATAACCATAGATCAGGGTGCACATCAGCTCTGAGTTGATCATGGAGTTGCCTTCACTAGATTATGTTTAATGTTATTCCCAGAGCTTTTATGGGAAAATACCGCATCTAGACAACTGTATCAAAATCACAAGTGTACTTGCCATAAAAGTGTATGGGCTGTATCCTCTGGGTGGGTCCTTCCTTGTTGCCTGTATAAAATCAGGAATGTCTCAGAGGAAGGTGCTACAAAAACTCATGATTCTGAGAGGAACTGGTTTTCTGTCTCCTGTTTGTTAAGTAATTGTGCAAATAATCATCTTTCTTTTTACTTGGCTGCCAAAAGATCAGAGTAAAATTTTTGAAACTGCAATATAGCAATTATGTTTGACCTTTTTATCTGTGTTTATAAAGTCTTCTATCCCATGGTTTTGATTTTTCGTTTTCTTCTTTGTCATCATTTTCCTGAAACCATTTGAGTAATATGATCTGTGAAGTAGGCAATGTACACATTTCTATTTTTCTGAGGAAGATTTTAGATATATGTTGATTAAGTGAATTATCTAAGATTTCACTGTGAAGCTAAGATTTAAAGATGGCTGTTTTCAAAATTAACAAGACAGAAAACAAGTGTTGGAGAGGCTGCAGAGAAAGGGGAACCCTCTTACACTGTTGGTGGGAATGTAAACTGGTGCAGCCGCTTTGGAAAACAGTGTGGAGATTCCTTAAAAAATTAAAGATAGAGCTACCCTATGACCCTGCAATTGCACTACTGGGCATTTACCCCAAAGATACGGATGTAGTG